>JAJQOW010000987.1:0-70074 GCA_037975125.1 Latrodectus hesperus | reverse complement strand
TTTCACTTTCAGAGCGAAGATATATATATATATATATATATATATATATATATATATATATATATATATATATATATATATATATATATATATATATATATATATATATATATATATATATTATCAAAATTATATTATCAATATATATATATATATATATATATATTTCTGTTTATATTTTTTGCTCATAAACTTTAATATTTAATAGTTTCTCTCTCATTTTGCATTTTCATTGCTAATTTACCATTTAATATTTGCAACGCATTTACATGCTTTTATTATTATTAATTCAAATTTAATTTCTTTCTTTCTCTTTTTGATAAAAATTTCTAATATTTTTGTTTGACTATATTTTTCTAGGGGCCGCGGTCACCGGGTAGGTTAGGGTGTCTTTCTCATTATCGGAAGGTAGCGTGTTCGAATCCCGGCTTAATGGAAGATCCGTCATGTTCAGTAAAGGTGGTTAAGTATGTTTTGGTTGTAATGTCCTTCAGATGAAAGGATGCCTCTGGGGAGTCTACGCCAAGTATTGGAGGTATTCTGCTGGGTCCCTTTCGAAATCACGAAAACTCCACCCGGCTGCTTCTATCTAATTGGTAGAGCACAATTCAGGGCTAGGTATAGGGTAGCAGGCTAGTGCAAAAACAACAGCTCCATTTTCCTAACTATTCAACATAAAAATAACGATTTAAGAGTTAAAATTTCTTTGAAAAATATTCATTACATATGATTACGCATAAATTGAACGACATCTTCTATCGTCGCCAACGAAATGGCGCAGAAAAATTATTATATAAAGTCTAGCCTTAATTATGGCCGATATAATTTCAAATATATAAATTTTTGGAAACCATTTAGGTATTCATAATTTCTCTGTGTTCCTCAGAAATAGGAGAAAGTAAGAACGACTACTTAATTTTATAAATTAATGGTTTTTAATCTATTGTCTTATATCAATCATTCCAGAGAAAAAAATAAGTCGCCAAATGTTGCAATTTAGTAATCAGACCACCTAAGCTATTTCGTAAGGTCGCTTTTTGCATTTTTGATTTTTAGTGCATATGTTTAATATTTATGATTATGTTTTCTCCAAACTTATTGATATAAAAATTAAAATATTTTATTATAAAATTTTTATTAATTTGTTTTCATGAAGATATATGTTAACTGCTTGGTTCTTCAATTAAATACTTTCACTCCGAGAAGAAGACAATTGAGGATCGCAAACGTAATGATTGTTTATATATTTTCCATACGTTCCAGGGGACCTTTTGAGACCCACGAAAACTTGTTACTAATGACACTTGGACAAGCCAAGCTCGCTATGCTATGCGAATTAAGTCGATTGGGAGCGTCTTTCGTTTAATCAGAGCACAATGAAGGTGTAAGTACGACTTTGCTCTACACACATGCCATAGGTACTCGTTTATAGGGTAGACAACCATTCACACCTCATTCATACAATGAAAGGACAAAGACAGGATAGATAGAGAGAGAAAGTACATCCATGCCCGAACCGAAATTCGAACCCAGGACCTCATTGTCCGCAGTCAGACACGCAGACCACTAGACAAGTTGGTCGGCTCGAAAACTAAATGTATAAATTGAAATGTTTTTTACCCACTAGTCTATATTCATGCACAATTTTTTTCGTTACAGTATGCACAAACGATTAATAATTATTCATCAACGATTACTGAGGACATTTCACAAGATGAATCGCAACTCATGTTTACTTTCGATTTTTCTGATATTTTTAAGTAATGATTTAACGACAAATATTAACATGCATAGAAAAAGAGCTCTTGAAAATCGTGACAAATTTTATATCTTACAATAAATACATCAATACAATTCTGTTATCTTTACAATATATTTTAAACTACTTAAAATAGTTGAATTTACAAAAGTAATTTTATACAAAGTTTTCTGCACTCATTATTTTATGATTTTATAATATCAAAAACTGATCAAACTTAATTGAACCATACTTAGGTTCCCGTGGCTCAATGGTTTCACGTCACTTCCAGTTGAGATCACTAAAGTGATGCATCATTTGCAGCGGTGTTTGATTGGGAGGTTGGGCACATTCCCCTCACTTGGTTGCTGCAACTCCGTTTGTGAGGGGGACGTGTCCATGTTCATCTGGGATGTCCATTGTATTTCCGCTGGGTGGCTTGGATGTAGTGAGGAGGGTGACAGTTCAGGTTTGATCTCCTCACTTTACTTCGTTAAAATCAAGAAGCGTTTGATGATGGGTGAGTACTCCACACTTGTGAACCTTAAGGTACTGTTCGGGGCTTGTCTGCTCTACTACGCATGGATGTATATCTAATGATTTATTTTGAAACTGTTGTTATCAAGCTAAATTTTGATAGCATATGTGCAGTAAAACATTCTCTATTGTCAAGAATATAAACGAATTATAATAGTTCTTCAAGAAGTACAAAAATCTCTATAAATAAAATTCATGAGCTATTTTGATCGACGACAGTAATTTTTTTTTTTTAATATTTTCAAAGGCAACCACAGATCCACGGAAAAAGTTATTTTAAAATAAACCAAAAATTTTTTTGAATGGGGTCCGTAACTTAATTCGGTGTGTGTCTCGTCATTTGAAAAAGGTTGAAATAAATACACGGCTGACTGTGCAAAGTTTATATGAATCGTAACATACATACTTAAAAGCGAATGAATCAAAATTTGGCCGAGAATTTTAAATAAAATTAATAGCATAAAAATTAAATTCCTTTTTATTTTTTAATTATTTTTGATACAAAAAATGAGTGTAAGTTCTTTATACTTTGATTCCTTCAATTGCAAATTAACTTTTTACTTTTGTGCTGAGTACATATAATATTTACTTTCGTCTAATTTGTTTGGCACCATTTTTTCTCTTGTTGCCAAATTATTAAGAAAAATATGATTTTACTAATTTTTCTTGTATTTATATGTATCATAAGTTATTAAATACATTTGAAATTTAATAAGTTCGTCCAATATATAGGTGTCAGTGTGGCGATAAATTACGTCACACTGGTTTACTGCGTCGAAATGTTTTCTTGCGTTTGTATGAAGTAACTTGCGTTTCAAGACGTAAAGTGGTAGTGCTAATGCGCGAAATTCGTTTTGTTTGCTAGAAACCCTTAAAACATTTGATTAGTAGTTTTTTTTAATTGATTACAATTTGAGCTGGATATTGGTGAAGTTATGTAATTTAGGTTGGCGAGATAGTTGTTCAGTACTTGCCGCGAAAATTGAAAATCGCGCAAAACCTGTGCATGATCCTAGGATTTTACAGTAAATTTAAATAAAGTTTGATATAAGTATGATATTCCATCATTCTATCGAAAATTTTCATGAAAATAATACAGGGTTTAAACTGATACGAGTTTTATAATTCCTTATAATTTATATCCACCTCAACACATGATATTCTGTAAGCTCGAATTTCCGAAGCAAAATTTTCCAGCATTAAATTTAAGAGTAAAAATAGAGATGGCACAAAACTGGAAATGTAAATTTTGTGTAATTAATTCTCGTGACCCTAGAGGGAGTTTGTAAGCCCTAGAGTGGCGCTTCCTTTAGGTGGTGGATAGGGGAATACCTCCACTGGATAATCCTTTAAGTGGTAGGGAAATAAAATGCATTCTTCGGGAATAAACAGGCAGATGTTCTCGGAGACTTTGGCAACTTCTCTCTTCCCTGAGTAATGCAAATATTCCAACAACCACACCCTCACAAACGCTGATGGAATACCCAGCCAAAGACTTCTTCATGGTTCTTCGCAGAAACAATCCATCCCTGCTTTAAACTTTAAACTTATTTATACAACCATAGCCGGATTAAGGATTAAATACCTCAAGGCAATGAAAATAGCTCCCGATGGCCATCGAAGCTATAAAAATTGTCCTCACTATACAAGCACTGATCTCTCTCCCGACCATATCTTTGATTGCCCTATCATACTGGTAAATCTGTTCAGGATCTATCTCTACCCCCTGCCTCAACTCCTCCATCCCTCGGAAGTATAGATGTGTCTAGAGATGTCTCGGACACTTTTGAATCAATTTGATTCCACTGTACTACTTCACTGGACAAAATATTGCAGCAATAACAACTCTCGTGACTTATTTCTTGTGACGCCAACATCAACCTGCATTTGGCAATTAATTGCTGATTCATTTATCGACCTGCAAAAAATTCCCAACTTAACACATTCGGCTGTTTTCTGTTCTGGGCGAGCTATGATGGTGATGTTAAACTAAGCCATTTTAGTAATTAATTTATAAATCATGCTTGCAACCAGGAAACATTATCTATAAAACACAGGACATATGTTCCTTGAATGCGAGCAAGAATTGAAAACACGTGCTATATATTCGGAAAAATACACTTTAGGATGCCCCTTGGCGAAAATTGGCTATTTTTTGTCGCCAAGCTTGTTTCTGCACGTTTGAAGGAACAAGATGGAGCTAAAAACATAATAGACTAACTAGAAATAAACCAACATCGTTAACAATACGGCTATAAATTGGAGCGAAACTGAGGGGCACCCTAAAGTGTAAGGCTACCCAAATATTCTATTTGGTAAGATAAAATAATAGACATATGCAGTGTTACATATTTTTTATGCTTTTAAAATGTCTATAAAAGACTAAATAAACAAGTTAAAAAGATAAATATAAGAAAGAATATGAACTAACAATATTTATAGAAAAAAAGAAGTGAGAACATAAATCAGATTGGATTGATAACGAAAAAGAGTATATGTAAGTAGGAACTTTAAACAATAAATATTAATTATAAATTTAATAAAAATGCATATTTATATTATCCAGAGAGATAAAAATATACGACTAGAAGAAATAGGGATGACTTAATTATTCCAAAAAATATAAAAGTAAATAAATGAAAATAACCTCAAAGAACAATTGGAGCAAGAATAAATTCGCAAGATTGCAAGAAATTCGTTTGAATTACTTATAAAAGAGATTTAATACAAATAAGAAATATTAATTGAAATTAGGTACTCAGAAATATTGCGTGAAATACCAGGAATCCTAAATTAGAACATAGAATATTTTTATCAAATGTGTTGTGTGGAAAACCGAAATCTGGTGTATGTCATCATTCACAAAGTCACTTGGTGTAGATCCGAAATATTTGCTAAATACCCTCATTTCTTCTCCGTATTTTAGTAAACGTTGAATGGTGACGTAATATTTTCTACTGTTTTTCTGAGAGAAGTAGCAAAACAGTACATTCTAAATGAGAAAAGAACATAATAAAAATTAAAAACTTTGTTAATTATTCCCACGGAGTTAATTATACACTATATTTATATATAAAATAAGAAAAGAAAATTTTCTGAATGAGAAAAGAATTTTGAATTGCATAAGAGTCCCTAGCTTTTACAATTGCATTTATTTGTGGAACACTTTCTTTTACAGTGAGAGTTTTATAGCCCCCTACCCCCGGTTCTCGAATCAGCTGCAGCTACTTCCCTCAGCGACTTTTTTTGAGAAGAAATCTCATCTATGAAAATCAACTTTTCTTCACAAATTACGAATTGATTACATGCGTAAAGCTGCTTGATTGTATACCATTTTTATTTGAGTTTATAGAAGTCGGAGTCTTCTATACCAACAACAAACGTTAACGCATTTCGGATACTTGTACGACCACGGTCGACATCAAATGCTTGTATTCGTACAGTGTCACCAATCTGGACAGGTGGAAATTGTTCCTGTGGGGTTCGTAAAATTTTTGTTGCTTGCAGAACAAGATTCTCTTTCATGTCGGCTCTTTTTATAGAAATTAACTCGTGTTTTTCTGACAGAACTTGATGTGAAAACGTGATCGATTGCAGGTCCTCTTCAATATTTTTCTTTGGAATATAGTTTTTGGTAAGACCACCCTTTAAATTTTTTTTCAGAAGTATTAACAGTTTCTTCCAGCTGTTCTTCGATTTGAAAAGTATTTGAAATTTCTTTGAGTTCTTCGGTTTCGATATTTACAATTTGTTCGCTCGGCAAAAAAGACAATGTCTTCTTTTGCTTTAGAGCCCAACATGGCTTCATAAGACCTTTACCATATTTCTGTATGGTATGTAGTGTTTTCAGCAAAATGAACAAAGGATAAATCATCTGACCATTGATTTGTATCGTTATCATTTATCAATGCAGTTAGCTTATTTTATGTATCTCGATTGACCCTTTCAATTGAACTTTGTGTTTGACTTTGACAAGGGTTTCCATACATAAACTATCATAACATCTTTCCTCAGAGGCCATGGTGCCGTGGTACGTTAGAGCATCGTGCTTATTATTGGAAGATAGTGAGTTCGAATCCAAGCCAACCGGTGATTCGTCATGTTCGCTAAAGGTGGTGGGGCAAGTTAAAACAAGACCTGGTCGCAATATCCTCCAAGTGAAATGATACCTCTAAGGGTGGTAAGCCAGGTATTGGGGGTCTCTTCTGCTTGATACCTGCTTCAAAGTCACGAAGACTCTACCTGTCTGCTTCTATCTAGCTGGTAGAGCCCAGCTCAGGGCTAGGTACAAGGAAGCATGCTTGTGCAACAACATCTTTCCACATAGCGAATATTTTGGATACGACTTGATTACAGAATTCTCTACCATTATCTGATTGCAATACTGAAGAAGCACCAAATGTTAAAAATGTTAGAAGAACGTGATGCGTTATTTCTTCAGCTGTCTTAGTTTTCAAAGGCGTAGCTGGACAATCTAGCTAAATGATATTGTTACACCATTATGAACTCATATCCACCATCTCTGTTTGATGGCGGATCGTCAGATCAACCTGACATCTTGAATTTAACTCAGAACTGATCACTTATTACAAACAACACTTTTCTTTAGTACACTGTATTTTATTCGACAATTCGCATGAATTTAAATACAACATTCCAGCTTCATATATAATTTTTTGTGTTTAACTTGCAACTCGTTAAGCATACCTGTTCTTCCGTGACCTATTCCGGTGTGAGTTTCATATAATACACTGAACAACTCCTCATTGGTTATACAATACTGTATATTCGTTTTTCCTTGTTTTAATAGTACAATTTACTTCTCTTCATTATTAATTTTTAAAACGTCATAACATTTTAATTCTCTGTAATCGAAAGGAATGTTGCACTGAATTTAAGCAGAAACCATTTCAGAAAGTATTTTAAAATACTTTTCCCGAGAAAATTAAGAACAGTTGTTTTCTCGTTTATCCACAATTAATATATTTAACTTTTCATGAAAAATATCACGATTCACCGCAGTATCCATTCAGTATTAATTAAGGTACCAGAAAAAATGAAGAAAACATTGTTTGTATTACGAAACCCCTTATAAGATTGACATAGTTAACTAACTACCAGCAACTGACAAAAGATTTGGCGGGAGACAGCCAGTCGCCTCTGTGTTGAACATGACTCCACTTTTCGACCTCCACCAAAGTCATGAATGTAATGAAATATTCGATCTTTCACAGACGTATTTCGTATGTGTTGAAATTCACCGGTGAATGTATACATTCTCTAATTTCGATCTTTCACGGTAACAGATGCATTAGTTCTTTCTCGGGCAGATTGAAGTAAGTATAGTCAAGAGGAGAAAAAACATCCATGAAGAATTAAAACGCATCAACGGAGGTGTGTGGCATGACAATGATAATTTGGGTCAAAGCCCTTGTAGAGACTGCAAGAAACCACCAAGCTCCTGAAGAAATCGCCATCTCAGACGCCCAAAGCACAATCAGTCTTCCATGTTGAATAAAAGCCACTCTCAAAAATTACGTATTGAAAAACTCAAGAAGACTGGATCAATGGTGGCCATCCCACCTTCTATCTAATGTTTCTATGCATGACTTGCATAGGTCTGGAAACATTATAACTTTCCTCATGAGTCATTACCAATATTAACAGAACCTCAAACTGCCACTGCCCACGTGGAGAAAAGAAAAACTTAAAGACAACTTGCTCACTTACAACCATTTGGCAGCTCCAACAGCTCAGTAATATGGGAAAAAGAAAATTATAAAAAATCGACATTCCAGACAAAAGCTCAAAAGGATTTTATGAATGAACATGAACAACTCTCCAGTTGATTGAAGATTAAAGAAATTTAGATGAGAAAAGGATCCAGACCCAACCATCAAAAATATTCTGAGCACATTCAAAATCCAGAAAATATTTCCAGAAATCCAAACAAACGTCTTTTCTGTATATTCAAGGGGCTGCAGACCCCATTCGTTTCAGACTTTCACTTTACAACATAACACTTTTGTACATCCAGAATGGAAAGTTTAATTTTATTTATGTAACAACCAGGCCACGGTGGCCTGGTTCGTGAAGGTGCTTGTTCTCACTATCGGAAGGTAGTGACTCAGAATGCTGACCCAATCGAATATTCATCGTATTTGCTAATCACCGCTGGGACTTGTTAAATGTGTCGTGATTGCAACGCCCTCAACGTAAAATGATATTTCTGAAGGCGGCAGGCTGATTCTGGGGGTCTTCTGCTTGCTCCTTGCTTCTGAATTACGAAGACCCCTTTTCGGAGCCACAATGACACACCCACTGTCTGTCTCGTGTCATCATTCCGCCACTTGTAGTGCTGAAAGGGGGAAATCCTAGTTGCCGGGAATTATACAGCAACAATATACAACAACCATTTCAGTTGAAACATCTGTCGCTTTCATATTGGTAAATCTCATCCTCAGCTACGTACAAGGAACTTCGCTGGTGAGAAACGTATAGTAATCGATTGTAGCCAGCTGGATCATGGCATAATTAGTAAATGTTATACAACATGAGGCAATCGGTATAATAATCTAGAAATGAAATTAGCTTGAAATTTGGTTCGAAGTATCACTTAATTTATGAATCTAAAAATATTTGCCAAAAATGTTTAAATTTTAGATATACATGGATTTTAGAATTCCGAAGTACTAGAAATATCGAAACTCGAGAAGAGATTCGAAACCAACATCTCCTTATTAGAAGATCAGAGCGCTAATTAGGCTGCCAGTTCGGACCACTCTTTAGGAATCCATTAAAAGTGTCTGCGAGAAGAGGGGTCACAAAACCACACATGCATAGCGATACAGGCAAATCCAGGACTGCACCTTAATGTTAAATGGTTTGGAATACTCGCATCATCACCAAGCGCCTCGTAATTTCGAACCACAGAAGGGGATCGAATTTGCGAGGCTTAGAGAAGCCGAGGCTTCTATAACTAATTTAGATACCTTGCAACCCGAAGATGTTAATCTCAAATCTACCATCCAACAGCCGCCACCTGCTTTGGTAGTTTAGCTATAGAATAATACCTTGATGAGGCGAGAAATATAGACGACACCCACTCTCTTATGTTGGCAAACAGTGCACCTTGTAAATGATTAGTACGTTACCTTACCGTCAATTCCTATACTATTCTTTATTTATCGTACATTTCTATACTATTCCTCAATTTCCCAGTTCTCGACCGGACCATCGTCGGTGGCACGCTGGTATTCCATCATTGGAATGTCGTCTGACACAATGGACATGATCCTTTTCAAGATCGACCAATTGCGCCGATCCAAGATGGTACTCAAGCTTTCGCTACCGTACACCAGTTTGCTCCTTTCTTCCGTGGTCCTGGTACAAGACAGTACGAAGTAAAGGCAATCCCCCACCACATTGCACGAGCGACATAGCTCACTAATCGGATACCCTCGTTTAATAAGATATTCCGGTACACGTCCGTGTCCAGTCGCTATTTAGGTTAAGATAGCATTTCCGAAAGCTCTTTTTTCGGTCACTGTTTCAAAGAATCTGAAGGTCTGGCGACCAACATCTTCGCTTTCCCATATCTGCTGCCATACACGCAGTGCTTCTTTATGCAGCACCTTGAGAAGGTGCGACATTGGACGTGACTCTGGTAAATTCGCAGCCTCTTTGGCCTGTTCACCTGGTCTTTTGTTTCCGAAAGTACCAGCATGAGAATGTACGTAGTGCAGGTATGCCTCTCTATCACTAGTAGCTTTCTGGTAAGAGTCCTTTACCTTGTTAACCAAGATGTTTCGGTTATTTGGATCGTCCAGGGAGTAAAGGGAGGACAACGAGTCACTGTATATATGACAAGTGCTGTTGCCCGATTTATATTTGAGCCAATCCAGTGCCAGTCCCAGCACCGATATTTCCGCCTGAAAGACAGAATTTTCGTCACCGAGTCTAGCACCGTAGTAGAAGATGGAGAACCCAAAACCTATTCTTCCATCAATGCCCGATCCGTCAGTAAAGATTTGCAGACCCTCACCAGTCGGCCTTTCGCTATCGAAAGGTACACTACTCCTGTCCGCTAAGTGACACTTTAAGATGTCAACCCTCTGCTTAACATCTTCTGGCCGCAGGTTAATCTCGTAGAAGATATGTGGCCTGCGTTCTACCAATACCATTAGCTTCGCATATTCTATGCCCGCTTTGATATCTAGCGGTAGGACTCCCGCCAGTACTTGTACAGCAGCAGTAGAAACATTTCTGTAGTATCTTGTAATTGCCACGAGTGCTGGTCTTTGCACACTTTGTAGGTAGCCACAGAAGGTTTTACATTCCAATCTGTGTCCCCATGCCCCCACACCGAAGAGAGCCATTCTTTCGGTTCTACTCCTGTAAAGGCGTTTGAGTAATCCAGGCTCAAGCCCGAACAAATCTCTCGCCGTCCGTTGGAGTGCCATTGTGACATTCACAATATTTTGCTTCACCTCCTTTAGATGGGAATTCAAGGTGAGTGAGTTATCGTACTTTAGACCCAGGAATATTAGCTCCTGCACAGACTTAATGGAGGTTCCGTCCAATCTGAAAACAGGCGGTCGCTTCAATTTGCGCCTTCTGGTGACCGTAAGGGCCACCATTTTGCTGGGATTGAATACCAGCTTGTACTTCTTCCCCCATTTGCTGATTGTATTGCGGGCGACTTCCACAATTTTCTCGAGCTTTGCTCTTGAGTCACTAGCTGTGACCAGCAGCATGTCGTCAGCGAAGACTATGAGCCTCGCATCATTCAGAGCATTGTCTATTTACAATGCGCTGTCTGCAAATATGTTCCAGAATAGTGGTCCACTACATGACCCCTGCGGTACTCCTCTGCTGGATTCGAAAACTAGGTTTTCTCGCGAGCCATAATAAATGATTTTCCTGTCTTCCAAATAGGGCTTAAACAACATATATAAATTGTGGTAACATTGTGCCTGACCGAGGAGAAACATAACACCTGGTCTCCCCACGTTGTCAAAAGCACCTTGAACATCTAGTGAAATTAGATTTACGTACTTTCCTTGCTCCTGGAAATACCGGATTGTGTCGTTGAGACACACGTGCGTCGTGTCACACGAGCTACCCAACCTGAAGCCATGTTTGGCAGGACAAAGCGCCTGAGTCTTCACCAAATGATGGTATATCCTTTGAGTGAGGAGCTTGTCCAGCACTTTGCCTAAACTAGAAAGTAGACAAATTGGCCTATATGAACGAGCCTCTGACGCGTTCTTTCCCGGTTTCTTGAATAAGACCAGTTTGGCATGTTTCCATAACCTTGGGAAATGCTTAAGATAAAGGCTTTTTTTGAAGATGAGTACAAACATTCCGGGATTTCTCTCGAAAATTGCTTGCACTACCTCAACCGGGATTTCGTCGAGTCCCGGAGCCTTTTTCTTTGCCATGGATTTAACTACCGACTTTATTTCCACTTTCGTGAAAGGCTAATCGTTAATATAACTGCAATATTATTCCGCTAACCTCCTCATGCCTTCTTGTTCGCGATTTTCTTGGTCTTTATTACCCACCGGGAACAGTCCAACTACTATAGTTTTGACGGTTTCCTCCTCGCTACTGCTCGGAGTTCCATCAGGCAATTTGACGCTACTTAGTGGTATGCTTTTAACAGCGTTTCCAACTGCTATTTTATATGGCAACGACCACACATTGCATCGCATTACGTTTTGGCAGGATTTATCCCAGTTTGACCTCTTTTTCTCTAGTATGAGTCGTTTATACTGGGCCGCAGATCTGTTATACAGCGTTTTTCTGTCTTTACGCTCATCGGAGTCGGCCATTTCTGATACCTTCTCCTCAACGGTCGCGTTTTGCTTCGTAGCGTCGTCAACTCATCATCCCACCATGGAACCTGCTTCCTAGCGGTCGTGCTAGTTGGAGGCCAAAGCCTTCTATTGCAGATTTCCTGCAGTACCTGTGTAATGTTCTCCACTACTTCATCTAAGTCTTTGCCTTCTTTAGCCTTTAAGATCTTATCATTGAGTTCTGGTGCTCTTTTATTGAAATCTGCACCCCAATCTCTGAAGGCGATACTTCCCTAGTCACATCTTACCCGTATTTTTACTCTTAATGAGCTTAGGTTCTAGCTTGAAGGAGATGTAGTTGTGATCTCTCATGCAATTTTCAACCACTTTCCACGATGAGAAGGACGACTGTAGATCGCCCGTCGTCACCGACAGATCGATCCAGCTCCTTCTATTCACAGTTTCAAAGGTCGACCCGGAGGTTGCATAATTTAAAATGACGAGGTCGTTTCGAATGAGAAATTCCACAAGGGTTTCCCCTCGCTTAGTTCCCACTCTAGACGGACACTCGGCGTCCCACATATGATGCCTGGTGTTAAAGTCTCCTCCTATGAGTACTCTCTTTTGAACCTTATAATCTTTTCGAGAATCTCTAAAAAACCGCCAATGTCTGTTCTCGCAGAGTCTATCAATTTCATTTTGCATGATTTCTTTCCTCGCTGGAGACACTCGATATGGAGGAACCGGAGGATTGTTCTGCGTATCAATGTAATGTTCCATAAATGGGATTGATTCTCCCCCTGGACTGAAGATAGTTTCATACTGGGATAAGAGTTCTTTTAATTTAATTGTTTGTTCACCAGTCAAATGAATACCTTCATCTTCACGCAAATGATGAAGATGATTCTTTAATTTCTTTTCCCGGGTGGGAGTCAAACGGAATGTTTCATCTTCAATAGTACTACCTTTTTCATTCACAGTTAGTGGTGCAACCGTTTGGGAAGCATTTGTTTGTAGCGACCCACAAGGAGCTGGCATCGGCTCTTCAAAAGAAAAGTGTCGTTTGGGTTGATCATCGTTTGGGAAAAACCAACTGTTCCGTTTGAAATTTAATACAATCCCAGCCGAATTCAGAAAGTCTATTTCCAACAGGGTGTTGTTTCTTTTTGCCTCAGGGACGGCAACAAGTTTCAAAGGCAACGTATGGCCTCAAAGACGAATTTTAACCTTTATTGTGTGAACTTTTCTTTTTATTTTACTTCCGTCTGCTAAAGACATTAGTAGAATACTTGTGGCAAAGATTGCATCTTTTTTCTGCAGGAGGTGGTAAAGTGTTTCTCATACAATTGAGTGGGTTGCAGCAGTGTCTGCGCAAACGATACCCATGACTCCATTGATAGTTACTCTTAACGTTGCCATCTGTGCGGATGCACTAGAAGCTGATTGAAGAATAACGCTGCTGAGAGTACCAGAAATTTTCTTTTCCTTTTCTTTACAGGTAGGACATTTAGGTTTAATAACTCTTGGACTACCACATCCATAGCATACAACTTCGCTTGACTCTGTCTTAAGATTCTCATTTCTTTCAGGTCGAGGTTTTCTTTCTTGAGTAAAGTGTTTAAGGGGAAACTGCTTCTTTTGATATACTAAAAGGAGAGATTTCTTTACACCACACCGGATACATTCGTAAACAACTAGCTTCTCAACGAGATCAACCGGAGAAATAAATTCAAACCAAATATCGATAAAATGTTCTTTAACTTCAGGGGGAACTTTCTTCTTGATTTGGTCTGCAATGATAAGTTGTTTTAATTTTTCGAAATCCTGAACCTCAAGTTCTTAAAGCCAGCCATCAAAATAGCTAGACAGATCAAACAAGTCTCTCCATGTTTTCTCTGGGTCTTTTTTGTGTTGAGCAAATAGCTGTCTGAATCGATCTCCAGACAATTTAAATCTTTTCAGAAGTAGTTCCTTTACTGTCGCATATTCTTGAGTTTCTTCAGGCTCTCGAACGATGAGAGCTGCAATGTCAGATGGCAGGGTGTCTCGAGTAAGTAAAGGATCCATGAAAATTCAGATAATTTCATAAATTTAACTTGTCTTTCAAAAACTGTGAAGAATGTACCGAATTCTTCTTTTTGGGATCGAATTTTGGTAAAAGAGTGCTGAAATTACTAAAGTCCAGCTTCTGGTGTGCAGCCGAAGGACCAGTTGACGATAGAGGATCTCTGCTTGCCAAACGCTGAGATTCAATTTGAAGCTGGAGTTTCTCCAGTTCATGCTTCTGTTGTTCCTCAAATTTTTCCTTCGCATCAGCTATTTCGGATTCTCTTAAAGCTGCGGTTTCTTTCGCAATTCGGTCTTCAGTAATTGCTTGAAGCATACTTTTGACCATAGTTTCATCATAATTAAGTGCTTGGCTGATGAAATCTGTTAATTGGACTATTTTTAAATTATCTCCCACTACCAAACCAAGATCGTCGACTAAGGTCCTTAAATCTTCTTTTCGGGCACGGTAAAGGAAGGCCATTCTTGATCTCAAAAGTTCTTATTTTGTGACTTATTATTTAATTTAAGTTAACCAATTAAACAAATTTTGTTAAACACTTGTTAAGCAATATTAATTAAATACTAATTATTAAATTAATCAAACATGTTTTTAATTACTTTTCAACAATAATGTAATTTGAAAATATTTTCACATTTATAACATTCTAAGACTAGAAGCAATACAGAAAACTAGTAAAGATATGTTGAAATTATAATTAAAATTAAATTACAAACCAAAAGTTGTGATAATATCTAAAGTTATTTATCTATTTTTTATAAAAAGAAAGGAAGAAATATGAATAATAAACAATTTCTTCTAACAACTTCAATTACTATTCAATTAATAAATTACTTCCATCATAATTAAACAAATAATATACAATTATTTCTGAGTGAAAACAAAATTATTTCTAAAAATTATGATAGTACTTTTATTTTTTTACAAATTTTTAAATAAATTCAAAAATTTATTTCTGCATTTCAATTGACAATCAATTTCACATCATTAGTTGAATAATTACTAACTTATAAGCAAATTATTTTCAATGTAAAAACATTTAATGTTCTTATACTTTATTTAATAAAACCATATCTTGTGAAAAATTTTGAAATTATAATATAATCATAAAACAATATTCAAGGTAAACAAATAAATACAAAACATTTTTTTTAATATCTTATTTCAATAATACACAATGCAATAAAATACAAAATTCTATGAAGTATTATTTTCCTTCAAAAGAAATTAAAAAAATTAAGATATCAAGAGTAAAATCAAAATAATATGATCACAACACAACAGAAATATTATTCTTAGATTTTGTTTTGTTTTCGTTTTAAAAATTTAACAGATTCCTCATAGAAAAAATATAAATTTTCTTTCGAATATAAAACATTGTCTTTTAAAAATAAACAAATAAAATATTTACTTATATTTTTTCTTTATCAAAACCAACATTCATGGAGGCGTTACTTCGACTTCCATACTTTTGTTTAGACAGAACATTGACTCTTTTTATACACAGAAATTATTCTAACTTTATTCTTTCAACGAAAATAATTAAAGATAATTATTTTTTAATTTTAATATGCAATATGAACAGCTTATTCTAATTTTAAACAGTAGCAAAATCAATCGTCTTCTTTCGATTTTATCCTTTCACGAACAATATAGAACAGCGTTCTGAGTCAGTTCTGTTTTAATATATAAACAGTTTAAATTCAAGAATTTTACTGAACACATTATACATTTCAAAAGATAAACTTCACTATACATGCAAATTGATGTGCAGAAAAATATATACCAAATACATGCAGTATTAGTAGACAAACTTTTAACATTCATGCAAACATTTGAACAAAAATTTAATCAAAACAGATGTTAGAACGACTAATGTTTCAAAAACAAAAGTTATGTTATTCGGATTAGTTTTAATACAAAACATGCTATTATTACAACACGCCAACATTATCAGAATGATAATGAAATTTGTTAGAACAAAATAAAACTTAACCTGTTTTCTGGATGAAAACGAAATAGCTCGGCGAAATTCCGATATGAAATCCATGTGTTCCGTTTCTGGATAAAAAGGAACGACTCAGGGAAATTCAAAAATGTAATGCATTCAGGATGAACAGATAATCAGGAAAATTCCGATGTGGAATTATAACTAACAACTTAATATAGTTAAAACTCAAAACCAATTAAATAGAAAACAGTGGGAAGGGCCACTAGTTGGAGCGCCATTGTAATGACGTAAACAAAAGGAAGTTAGAGTTAGGCAAAAAACATTACATTTATTACGATGTTACACATGATTAAAAAAATAGTTCCAAAAAATATTAATAATTATTAATAAAGTTACATAGTACCTGCAGAGTACAAATTATAAACAAAGTTATTAATGAACCGGATGATTCGACTTTCATTCCTCACACCTCTATTCTAATCCTCTAACTCTATTGGATATTGAATATTTTGGATTTGGCAGTATCGCCATCTATTGTCAGAAGAGTTAAAATGGATCTGTTACACTATTCTTTTGTTTATTTTAAAAAAAATGTAATATTCTAATCTCTGATTAAATAAATTAGTTTTTAAACTTTATAAATATAACTTTACATATCTATAAGGTAAACAAGAAAGTTCTTGCCGTTTTCGCGTTGCCATTGATTGAAGTGAGAATAAGTATGCACATTAATGCATGGCGTGGTTGTGACACTGGTAGGTCGAAAATTGGAATACCAGTCGTTGTAAAAACAGGTCCACCGCGCTTTCATCAATCGTAACTCGTACAATAGTGAAGAGAATTGGGCGTATCCAAGGAGTTGTTCGGTGTTGTTTGCTCTATGACTACAAAGTGCGCTTACCAGCTGCTTCATCAAGTTGCCGAATAAGTCAAGCGTTTGGGAATAGTGCTAAGAATAAACATATAGCAAGGCATTGGGTTTCAGAAATTCAGGTTGGGAGATATGTCCCTCTGTGTTGAAGCTGCTGACTGGTGGACTAATCGTCAAAAATGGTTCACTATGATCTGCTACCAACGGAACAAATGGTCTCTACTGATCTGTACTCCTACCAATTGGAAACTGAGCAACAGGCATTGCAACAGAAGAAGCTTGCACTGGTTAATCGTAAGGGTCTACTGTTCTTGGCCGATAGCTCAAGGTCACATGCCACGCCGGTGGTCGGGAATACCATACAGCGACTTGGTTGGGAGACTTTGTGCTATCCTCCTTACTCACCTGAACCTGAACCATCAAATTACCACCTCCTCCATCATTCCCGGGATAATCATCTTCGCGGAAAATTTTTATCAATGAAGCAGACTTGCGAAAAGCATTTACGGATTTCTTTTCGTCCAAAACCCCCGAGCTTTACGGGAAGGGAATTGCACAACGGGAGATACGTTGTCAGAAGTTTCTGGATACCGATGGTGATTACTTCGAAGACTAACAATAGACAACACTTTCAGTAGGTCCTGTTCTTTTAGGCATTAAAAACGGCAAGAACGTTCTTGTGTACATTGTATTAGTTCTTTCTTCATCGAATATTATCTGCATATTATTCCATAAATTACGAAAGATCGTAACTTATAAAAGTGAACCGAAATTTTTACTCAAATGCACAAAATAACTTAACATACAATAATCCCTTATATTTGACTACATCTACCATGGGAGCATCTGAAGTATTATCTCGCCAACTATTTTCAAAAAAGAAATATATCACCAAATGTTTCAAATTCTGGTAATTGTTTTTTCAAAATAAAAGATATTTGCAATCAAATTTTTAATTGCACTTTTGAAACTTGGATGCGCTAAGAATAAAAAATATAAGACGTGAGTTTAAGTATAATAAAAATGTAAAACTGAACTGTGTAACATTTGGCATTCATTCGCAATACTTGGCGACAACTTTTCATCCCGAAAATGGTTGAATGGATTATACTCAAGTACCATAACTGAGGACAAACGGCAAAATCCCAATCGCTTTTTTTTCCAGCTCAGTAAGGGAAGGTCATTTTTATATAATGGATTTCCAGTGGCCGAGCGATCTTGACTCCAAAAATGGAAATGTCTAAGTAGCTTAATAGCAAATACCCACCAGAATATTACCAGACTTTGCCTATCACTCAAAGAGGTATTAGTTCGTTTGGAAGACATTGCAACCATGACCTACTTAAACGTGCTTCCTAAAAGAGCTCGACGAATTTTCGTAAGGGTCGTGATTCAACCTCATTACTGTTCAATAACAAGAACGAAAAACCTAATAACAATAAATGATAAAAATGTAGACTTAGCTTAAGTGAAAAACTCGAGATATTTGGAGATTTAATCTGTAGCTCTTAGTGCGGGAAAAATGATTTTTTCATGAAATTCAAAAATTGTACTCTACGAAATTGTGATTCCGCTTTATAAGTTACTGAGAAAATGTCGTATTCGTAATACTATTATTTTTGTTGTTGCTTTATTAGTATGAATCTTTTATTGTTTTGTCGAATTGAATCATTGAAATCATCACTACTTTATGTCCATTTAGGTTTTTTGCAAGAAATATATAAATTGCCCTCTGTGCGGAAACGACCATTGTGCAGAACATTTTACAGACGCTCCCAAGACTAGTAAGTACATTCGAAAATTTCAAATTTCCTTAATAAATCTTCAGAAACAGAAAATTAAAAGGCATTACTTTTCCACGCAAAATTTGAGTATAAATTTTTAAAATCTTTTGTATTTTATGCGAAAGACTTCCGCCCTGTAAAAAGCTTCTTCATCGTTAAGCGAATTAAATTTCCAGATTCTTCTTCTTCAATTCCTTCTTCAAATCGTTTTTGAGAATTCTAATCTTTATTTCCTGAAAGACAGTTTTTATTATTAATTTTAGGAAATAGCAATAAGTATAATTGCAGTATAAAAAATGCTTTAATTTTCATTTAGATTTTTGTCTGAAAAAACTACGAAATCAAAATGATTAACAGTATGAAACGATTAATCCATTCATTTCACTAATACAAGAAACTTTTGTTAGCACGTTCAGGTCCTACAAAAACAATGAGATCAAAACGATTAGTTATGTGAAACGATTAATCCTTTCACTTCATAAACGTTGTTAAGAAGGAGCCATTTTTCTCAAATTTTTAACTAGAATTTCAAAAACATTTAAGAGACTTTCGTTTGCTTGTAAAGTTTCTACAAAATCAAAACGATTAAATCCTTCATTTCATAAACATTGTTAAAAAGGAAGCAAATTTCGAAAAATTCTCACTTTTTATAGAAAAATGAAAACAATTTTTTTAAACTGAAAACATGTACAAAAACTATAAACATAGATTCATTGTTAGCAATAATTAGACAAAAACATATATCTTAAAAATAAATTTACAAAATGAATTTATTCATAGCAAATATTAATATATTACCAAAAAAGACACACACACACAAACACACACAGATATATATATATATATATATATATATATATATATATATATATATATATATATATATATATATAAATGGGAGAAAAAAGGTGCAGTATTTTCAAATCTCTGTGATTGAAATAAATATTTGAAACATTCAGCTGATTTGTTTCAAAATGAGAAAAATAACATCATTTTAACATGAAAAATAATAAAAAAAATTATTTAAAAAAGAAATTAGAATCGTATACTGCCAAAAATTTTCACATAGAAATGTTTATCTCAATATCGCCCACAGTAATTTTTCTGCATCTTTTTGTCTTCTCTTCATTTTATGTATGAATTCCATATTTATAATTATTTTTATTTTGTTCAGGAAAGTAATGTAAATTATTTACATAATCAGAGTTTTCATTCTACCATTTTTTATTGATAAATATGTTTTAATAATTGCTTTTTCTGTATACAATTGAGATATTTATTACCAATTTTTAACCATTGATGTCAACACAACCAATGTTGATTTTTTTCCTCGTTAAAATAATTGACTGGATAGTAAGTATCGATTTTTTTGCCAGATAAATTCTCTTTTTTTAGACCATTTACATTTATTTTTCTTTTCTCATTATCTTTCTTTTTTTAGACCTTTTATATATCCACTAGTTGAAATCCCAAAGTTAGTTTTGATTTTTTTTAAAAATATATATCGGTTTAAATTTTCTTGGATTTAAATATTTTATAATTTCATAAATTTGAAATTAGAACTATAATTAATTATAGTAACTACAGTCGATTATTTATCAAACATTATAATTTTTTTTAAAAAAATAAATTGGAAGAAATCTGAATTTTTTTTTAAAAAATTATTTTTAAAAAATTTGTATTTATAAAGGAGAGCTCTACTGCCCAATTTTAATGCACATTTTAGCACTACTAAATGAATGGAAGAGAAAACACATATATTATTTTTTTTTCATAATTTAGCATGCAGATAAATATTACGCTATATTTCTTACATAAAATTTCAAATATAAATTCCATGATTCTAAAAATTCAACATCATGAATCTTCAGGAAAATATGAAAATGGCACAGACGCACACAGCAATGAATTACGCAAATGATGTGTTGCACTCTGGGACAGGTGATTCAAGTATTTGTTTTGAAATTTCTAATGGTAGGGCACATGAAAATATAAAAATAATAAACTAGAATAAGAAAACAAAAAGGAAATGTCATCGATCTATACACTGACGAGGGGCCCAATACCTCGAATTGCTTTACACCGTTCGAGGTTGTCCATGATTTCATTGTTGTAAAATACTCAGGTTCAGTTTACCAGGTCCCTTATAAGAAATTAGTGAACTGCCAAGCGGTCGTGACAAACAATCAGCCATAAGCTTGCAACAGGAGTTGGGCAGGGACCAATCAGAAAAATCCAGGATAATCCTTAACCATCTCTATATGTGAATTTTCTACTCATTAAATTCTGAGGAATATCAAGGATTGAAATGATTTTAACAAAAGGTTTGGCAGTTGAAAAAGAAATCTCACTTTTAATTCTCTGTAAAACCTTAGTCTCCTTTTTTAGCTGAGAAATCTGCTTGTTCGTTTCCATTCACACCACAATGAGAATTGATCCTCTAGAGCATGAGTTCCCAAAGTGGTCCAGGTGGACCCCAAGGGTCCATGGGAGACCGCACGGGGGTCCACCTAGAAGTGAAAAGAAAACAGGGGTTCACGAAAAATGTTCTGGTTTTCATAATAACGAACAAAAATTTTGGTTTGGATTTACCTATCAACGTAGGCAGGTAGCATCCTTCACTTGGTAGGTACTCAAAAATATTCGAGATTCAGTTCAAACGCAGAATTGAATAGAACAATAGATATTAGTACAAATATACACCACATGTCGAGACTTGCTAAGTAGCGCCCGTGGGCCGTCTCATTAAAAGTATGACTATCTTTTATTGTTGATTTACATTTCAGAGTTCTTTGTTGATTTTTTGTCAATTGTTGATTGTGTTTAACAATACTTATAATTTTGTATAACCACAAGTATTATTTTAATAAAAAGGACACAAAAGAAAATGTGCTTCTTTTTTTTTCTTAACACCCCCAAGTTAGGGTGATATTTTTTAGGAGTTTTGAGAATACAGTAGAAATGCAGCAGCAGGAGATCTACCGAAAATAGTAAAACTATTAAAGTGGTCCACGAGAAAAAAAAAAGTTTGGGAACCCTTGCTCAAGAGGGTAACATGAGTTCTTTTCTAATGCTGCTTCTCTGAAAGTTCGATACTGTCATATTTTCAAAGATGTATCAGAGGCATATTTGGAAATATTGATAATAAATAGTCTGTCCTTTAATCCAGATAATATCACAGCCACCAAAAATGCCAAATTTCTGATAAGAAGTTTCAGCCGAGTTACCTCAATAGCAGATATTACCATTAGAAGCAATTCCAGAATCCCCTATTAAAATATAAAAACGAGAGGATTTAGATGTAAGATAAAGAGTATTAAGTATGAGGTTAGCTTACTTCTCTGATTCAAATCCCATTGAACATCTCTGAGCTATAATTGGCTGGTGTGTGCCAATATTTTGTGTCCCTTTTCCCAGGTAAATACCCTATAAGAGGAATGCTTATTTTTGACTCTGTGAAAGTATGCCTCATTTCACAGAATATCTGTAGTAAGTAAATAACCCAGAGATGGTTTGAATTATGATCCATTATCAGGAGATGATTTAAACTACCACACATTATCAAGAGATGGTTTGAATTATGGCCTATTATCAAAAGAAGGTTTGAATAATGACACATTATCAAGAAATGTTTTGAATTACGACACATTATCAAGAGATGGTTTGAATTATGACGCGTCATCAAGAAATGGTTTGAATTTTGACACATTATCAAGAGATGGTTTGAATTATGACACATTATCATAGATGGTTTGAAAATATTTATTTATCTTACTATGTAATTATTCGTTCAAGAATAAACACTTCTGATAATCTGCTGACATATTTTGTGATAAGTGAAGTGCATCGATCGATTTATCACCATTTAACTAACCACGCTTAACTTTCAGCAGTGGGTGTAGTAAATATTGATGGTTTAACATTAATAAGATCCATTCTATATTTTGATTGTGCCCAATTCTTGAGAAAATGTCTTGAATGTAACTACGAAGTACCTCCTTCACTTTATTAATTGAATAAGTTAGAAAGTGTAGACTCGTTTCACTTCATTAATATGCCTAGTATATAGGAATAAATGTAACTGTAATAACTTTTATATTCCCAAAGGCTTCATTTTAATGACGAAAAGTGATATTTGAATCTGTACTATCGTTGTTTAGCTCCTTAAAAGATTCAGTTTTATTAAATTTTTTTCAGTTATACACTACTGGCCATTAAAATTGCTACACCAGAAAAACGGCACACCACACACGTGAAATTTGCATGACAGGTAGAATTTGATGTGATATGCAAATGACTAGATTTTAAGCGCATTCAAACAAAGCAGGCGACAGTAGTGACAATGTGTATAAGACCAGAGATTTGATTGCAGTTTTCTCATACTCAATTTCCGTTTCAACGTTGTTTTCGGCAAAGAAAGTTGTTGTAATGTCTCGTGTAAGAAGAAGAAATGCCTATCAGCACGTGTCTGACTTTGATCGAGGAGGGAATATAGCCTACCGGGATTGCGATTTATCGTACCGCAATATTGCTACTGGCGTCGGTCGAGATCCCATGAATGTTAGCAGAATATGGAATCGATGGGTTCAAGACAATCAAGTGGAACGTCATGCAGGATCTCAGCGACCCCCCATCACTAACAGTAGAGAAGACAGACATCTTATCCGCTTGGGCACAAGGGATCGTACAGCCACGTCACGAACCCTGAGTCGAGAAATGGAGTCATTTGCAAGGCAACAAGTTTCTGCTCGAAAAGTTCGACGACGTTTGCAGCAGCATGGATTGTCTGCACGGCTACCATTGACGCTGCGTCACAGACAGGAGCGCCTTCAATGGTGTGATCAGCGACGGACCTGGACGCGGGAATGTCACATCATCTTTACAGATGAATCTCGGTTCTCTATACAGGACCATGATGGCCGCATCCGTGTTTGGAGGCATCGTGGAGAACGCGCATTGCCAGTTTGCATTGGACATCGCCATACTGGCCCATCTGCTGGAGTGATGGTATATTGTGCCATTAGGTACACGTCTCGATCACCTCTTGTTCGCATTATCGGCACTTTGAACAGCAACCGTTACATTTCCGATGTGTTAAGGCCCGTGGCCGTGCCCTATCTTCGAGGCCTCCATAATGCTTTGTTTCAACAGGATAATGCACGACCGCATGTTGCCCGTACTGTTCTGAACTTCCTTGATACAGAACAGGTTCGACTGTTACCCTGGCCAGCACCTTCTCCTGATCTGTCACCAAATGAGAACGTATGGTCAATGGTTGCCGAGCGATTGGCACGCCATCACTCACCATCCACTACTGTCGATGAACTGTTGCATAATGTTGAAGCTGCATGGACTGATATCCCCGTACATGCCATACAATCTCTGTTTGACTCCATGCCTAGGCGGATAAATACTGTTATTGCAGCCAGAGGTGGCTGCTCTGGGTACTGATTTCTCAAAATCTGTACATCCTAATTTCCTGTAAATCTAATCACTTGTTCTTTTTACTATAATGTATGCGTCCAATAAATATCGTTCTGTTATTTGCATTCCTTCTTGGTGTAGCAATTTTAATGACCAGTAGTGTATTGAATGAAACAGTTTTATCCTAAATAATGTTTGTATTGCTATGCGTAGATTGCAAGCAAAGGATTCCTGATGCCAAAGGTTGCCACATTTGCAGGACGTGCGAGGGTGTGAAAGCTTATCTTCTGAGAGATTGCGGAGAGGGGGCGGCAGACTGTAGATTCCAGGAGTACTTCCCTCTTCGTCACTATCACAACATCATACCAGGATACGGCTTATCCGCAGACTTCGATTTGCCTGTTCATCAAGGAAACTGTACTGGTATAATGTCATTTTTATCAAAGATTCTTGGCGGAAAAGAAAATGAACATTAAAACCTATTTATATACCCTTAGTACATTGGAACTCGTATTAATATTTTTCTTTTTTAAATGTCTAACCACTTATGAAATTTCACCCTGGACTACCTTCTATGAATCATTAACACAACAAGGGAGGAGGGAAAAAACTGATAGGATGTTGTGTAGGCGGCATCCTAGTGTGTACCATCGTTGTTTCGCTAAAGGAGCTTTGATCTTCATAATTTAGAGATTAAGCAGAAGACACCAACAACTGACCATCCCGGCCTAGATTTATCGTTTCACACGGAGGACATTGTAACTATGAGCTATTTTACGTACTATAGTCAATATAAATGAATAAAATAGATATTTGGTTAACTCGGGATTCGAACTCAGTACCTTCCGATAAAGTGAACAATGTCCTTTCCACAAGGCCACAATGATATTAAAATTTGTTGAAAAAAGAAACTGTAGATACGAAATTATAGTTCTTCCTGTGTGGTGATATTTGGTTTGGCTCTCAATGATCTTTTTGCATGCAATTACTCATTAAACTGGTATTTACAGTTTAAAGTGAACATGAAACCACAGCAAACATTTAAACCCATGGAGAGATTTGCACCCACAGTATGTTAAAAACAAGAGCGATAGTCATTCGACTGCTATCTCAGGCCTTTGGGATGCGGACGTAAATTATAATGAGCAACATGGATTCTTGTCCATGAAGATGGCTTTTAACCTATGAGACAAATATTTAATAAACCTCTGCTGACTATTAGAAATTGGATAGAATACACATTTTTCTGAGTGGGGGGACAGAGATAGATTCTTAGATTCACAGTCGTATGTCACATGAGTTTTGCAAGTATTATGTGTGGTGTTGTATACAAAAAAGGTCGTCACATTAACAATACTGATCACCATTTCAATACTGCGTGATTAAAAGGTTCATCTTTAAGGTACAATGATAAGAATGAATCAGTTATTAACAATTAGGTAAATTGAATAGTTACTCAAATGGTCCCCATACAGCAACGTGGATATCAAAGAATGTCGTGAAAGTAATACGTTATATACGCAGTCAAGTGCATGCATAAAGACGTTCGCCACTGTGGGAAAAAAACTAGTTGAGTTTGCCAGAAAAAAAGTTTGCACCTGTCTCTTGGTTAATGCTCCAGTAGCTTCACGCCGCTTTCCGTTAAGACCAGGAAAGTGAAGCATCATCTGCCGCCGGCGTCTGCAGCTTCATGGCTTAAGGCGTTTGTAAAACATTTTAGCATCTTCTGCGAAAAGAAGCTTATTTACACACAAGGGAGGAAACTTGGTAAATTCCCGAACACACTCTAACTGACAGCATGAAAAAGCGCAACGTCCATCTTCTGGTGTTCAAGAATGGCTGGGTTAGAATCAGGGACATTTCGATCAGAAGAATGATGTCCCATCACTAAGCCATGGTGTGCATGTAAATCTATGTCTTCTACATCACGTAGTGGATAGCCTCATGGCCTAAGGCTGTTGTAAAGCATTTTACCATCCACTGCGTAAAAAGCCTTTCGAGAAAGCTATTTACGGGCAATTAGGACACGTTAATAGTCCTATTTACGGATCGCAATGGAGGATTGTCAGTAAATTTTCAAGTGACAATGTGCAGAAGGCCGAAGCGCAACATCCATCTTCTGTTGTTCAACAGTGGATAGAATCGAACTTATGACCAGAAGAGCAGGGTCCTACCACTAGGACTCGGTGAGTTTTTTTATGCATGTTTGTAAACATCGTGGAGAACGCACACTGTCAGCGTCAAACCGAACCATCACCAGGATTGAGAGCACAGAGAGCCATCGAACATGTTTCGGTCACCTCTTGCTCGTATCGATGGTACATCTCCCAGTGTCTATTACATTTTTGTTGCTTTATCTAATCGAGCTTTACGAAACCGTACTTTTCAGCAAAAAAATTAACAACAGCTTGTTACCGGATCTTTCTTGAGGCAGAAAATATTCACCCGTTAAAAGTATTAGCACGTTGTCCAGATTTGTCATGAGCCAAATCTGGACAACGTGCTAAATCTTGGCATGTTTGGTGTGTTTGCCAAGATACTGGCTATTTATTATGCACCAAATGCCGAAGAACCGACTGGTTATGCGTCTTCACCCAATTCCGCTCTTCATAACCACGTGTTTCAGTAGGAAAATTCCTAGCAGTATGTTGCTGTCATGAATGTTTCAACGAGCTGTGATCTCGTGTTAATATTGGATTAGCAATTGTACCTGCTCATTAATCTAATCTATTTCTAACTTAGTATACTACTACTAAACTCTGTGGCCCATGTGGGCCAAAGCCTACAGTGTCTATCTCTGTTTTCTTGTCCGAGAGGCATTGTAGTGCAAACTATATGTCCCTATTAGGTGATCAGCCTAACGCGAAACTCCCAGTGTTTGTTTCTCAAGCATGCTTGTGGTACACAGTTTATCGACTTGAACGGAGGAAAGGTTAAATCAACCTTGCCCAGTTCGAGGATAACTCAGTATTCAGGAATATAAATATTGTTATTGCTATCAGCAGAATTGTTCTGAGTACTGATTCCTGAAGGTTTTGCTCTTCCACTTTTCTTAAAAATTAAAACCCTTGTTGTAACCAGCAAAACATATTTTGCCAATATACATTATTTTTTTGTTATTTCCATTGGTTCCCGAGGCTGCAATTTTGAAAGTCAATGGTATATTAGTACTCCTTCCTTATTTAACAGTT
This sequence comes from Latrodectus hesperus, assembly GCA_037975125.1. Lineage (NCBI taxonomy): Eukaryota > Metazoa > Arthropoda > Arachnida > Araneae > Theridiidae > Latrodectus > Latrodectus hesperus. Next base: position 42,710 of record JAJQOW010000987.1, on the reverse strand, counting down.
ATTAGCTTCTAATATTAAGCAAATGTGTGGTAGATTAAACTATCTTTAATTTCTTTTTCTCGAATGTTTCTTAAAGGTCATTACAATTGCAAGCATGGACAGTCGGGGGTGGTGGAAGCGAGAGCGGTCACCCTGCTTCGGGACAGAAAAAGCCCTTACCTGCAGAATCCTGAAATCTCTTGTGGAACTGTGTGGCGTTTTTAAAAGGATATCAAGACCAATAATGAAAATTTTTCATAAAAAATATCACATATGCTTGTTTTCCGGAAATATAGATTAAAATGGATAAAAAAATATTATAGTCAAAGTATTTAACATAGAATATCAGTTTAAAAAATTCTTAAGGTAAGAAAGGGATTTTTTTTAAATTTCTTAATTAATATTATAGTTTAAATAATGAATTATCGGTTGCTTGTTCATCTCGTATTTAATAGCAAGTCAGACAAGAATGTTTTCTTTATGGAAATCTTTTGTTTAGTTGGTGACATATTTTTATATATGACGCATAATTAATTTCCTAAAATGAAAAATATTGTTCTTGCTTCCAAACCCAGACAATTAGGATTTTTACCTTTCAGCAGGCTACAAGGTACGGAAGGGATGGTGCCTTTCAGTAGTTTTCCGATCCCTACCTGGACTTGAACCTTCAAGTTTAAATTGAGGTAGGTGCGGAGGAAATATTGATTAACAGAATATGTTCCTTTATCACATATGTATATTGAAGTATGAACTAGAGACATCGTCGAGACAACGGCAAACAGAAGTAGTAACCCACCACGGTAAGTCTCTACATCACAGCTCTGAAAGCAAACATTATATAATATAATAATATTATAATTATGATGATAAAAATAAATGTTAACATAGCGGTGCAAGTGAGCACCGGACAGCACCTTAAGATTAACGAGTTTGGAATACTCGCCCATCATCAAGAGTCTGGTCATTTTGAATTGCTGTCAGGTGACGATGTCACAACTGAGCTGGTACCCTCCTCTCTACATTCGCGCCACACCAGCGGAAGGACTTTAGACGTTGTTGTTGTTGTTGTACCAGCATGCTTCCCTGTACCTAGTTCTGAGTTGGGCTCTAACAGTGGATTTTGGACATCACAGATGAACGTGGACACGTCCCTGAACAACGGAATTCCAGCATTCCAGTTACAGAGAAAGTGGTCAGCCACCTAATCACTGCCAGCGGCAAATGATGCTTCCCTTTGCTGATCTTAACGGAAGAAGAGCGAAGCAGCTGTAACACTGGAGCTCTGAAACATAAATGCAGTAAGGTATCAAACAATGTTACCTGATAATTTGGACGTGCTGTCATAGCCCCGAAAGTGGGCCTCATAATTGACTACCAGACTTAGCCTACTATCCTTATTAGCATAATTTAGCATTTAAATTGTGGCCACCACGCAGTTTACGTGCTCCAATCACCATTAGTGAACACGTCGGATCTTCAGTTCGGTCGGGATTCGAGCTCTCAACCCTCCGATAGGGAGAACGACAATTTATGCCATCACAGCCATGCAAAATGAGAAATATTCAAAGCAACTGATTGAAAGCCGCAACTTGATAGTAACAAACAAATGTTATTATGAAGTTGCGATAACATGAAAATAACATTTTAAGATAATATGTGTGATTGACAATGAACAGAGTTAAATAGAGTAAAATTCGTGATATTCGGATCATTTCAAAATAAAATCGTAAAAGAAAATTACGTTCGTGTCTGCACCAATGTTTTAGTCATGCTCATGAGAGTCGCGTTTTCTTTTAGACTCAGTTGTATACAAAACCATCAATTGGACAAAGAACTTATTTATGTGCATTTGAATCAAGCAATTATTTGATTCTTTTTCATCTGTAATAATATAAATTCATGCACGTCTTTTTTTTAAATATGCAGTCAGAGAACAACTTTGAATTTGTCTCGAAGCGACAGTGTACACGATCGCCAAATTATTCTACATTATATAAAGAAAAAAACATAAAAATAAACGATGCAACCACTATATTTCGTTTAATTTTCAACAATTGCTTCAAGGGGAATGACATTTTTGCGTTAAATAACAGCTTAAAGAATTCAATACTGAAAGAATCGGCCAGCAAAATCCATTCATTGTATTCGACCTTGAATCCAGTCCTACTAAAATAACTGCTTTATTTAAGATTCACTTGAAAAATCTTTTACGATTGTTGCACAGCAATACTCCTTGTCTCAAGAATTTAAAAATAAAACGAAGATTATAACTACTTGTTGAAAATGTTCAGTTACTGAGAATTTCGGTTACTTTTAGATGACGAGTAATTTTTGAAAATGTCAATTCGTAAAGAATATGGAAAAAATCCTTCTTTAAAGCTCACTTTTGATGAAGATGCATTCCATTTAAAAAGAACGTAAGTAAAAAATAAAAAAGAGAAAAGAATGCAACTTCATTCATTTTCTAAATTAAAAAGAATTATTTTGTAAAAATTTGAGGAGATTCATAAATATTTTAAAAAGCCCATTCAGAGAGGGTGAGAAAAAACAGCTGTCAATGGAGGATTCAATTTAGGGTTACCTTTGTAGAAGCGACAAGGAAAATTTTAAAACGCATCCTAAATAATATAAACGAATAATCATAGCACACTCTTCTAGCAGATAGAAGAAAATACACAGATTATTTTTAAAAAAATAATATAAAAAGGAACTAGTAGGGTATATCCTCAAATTAGTGACCCTTATGACTTTTTTTGTCACCAAGTTGAACGCATGTTTTTGGAACTACATATTTCCCTAAATCCATCGAATTGAAACGCTTAACAAAATATTCAATTGACTCACTTCATGTGACGTCAAAGTCACAAGTCAAGTATGCTTGGTAATGTTTTTTTTGTTTGTTTGTTAGATGCGTTCGCTGTATAAACTCTATTAAATTTGAATTTAATAGGTTACAAGCAGTTCTGGACTGATATTTAATTCACCATTTTATTCGTTTGTCTCCAATTTATCGCCATTTTGTCTTCAATAACAAGCACTTCTGTGAAATTAATTTTTAAAATGTTGGTAAAGTAAAACGATGATTAAATTCAAGTGGTTATTTTGGTAGTTATCAATGATATAAAAAAATTGCTTTATTATCATCTATCATTTCATATAAAATAATTCTGGTAACAAATTTCTCTTGCCATTATATATATTTTTTATTCTTTGTCAAAATACTACGTTTTTCATTCGTTTGTGAAAAATATTCAGATTATTAAACATAGAAGAATTTGAAAAATGTATAAATATTTAACGTTTCTTTATTATTAAATGTGTGTTAAAATTAAAAAGCATTGCTACCATTTTACTGGATAAAATAAAATAGTATATTTACAAAATTAAATATAATGCACAAAATAATATTATGTAAATAATCTAAGTTTGGAATGTGTCACATGACAAGTACCAAGAGCAGAAGCGTCACCTGGTGATGAATTACCTCCATTGCTATTGCTACTTAAAAAAACTGTTTGTAGGACGCAAAAATGACATAAAACAAGAAAAAAGACCAAACTTGGCAACAAATAGCATCCGAAAATCGATAAAAACACAAATTGGTAACACTATAATCAAAACAAAGGATGCTAGATTTGGCGAGAAATCTCTTGGGGTGGAATACATCACAATTATACCAAAAAAGTATGCATTTTATCTTGTAATATATTTAAATTTGTTTGGTATATTATACTATTATACACATGCAACTAAGGGGAAAAAATCCGTTTATGAATTACTTGATGAAGATTGGGTGACAACTATAGGTATAAAACATCATCAACTCTGGCTTAAAATCTATCACCAAAGTACTGAACATAAACGTCTGACATAAACGAACTTCCTTTGCTATTTTATTGATAAAATTTTGTAATTTTCATTATATCGGATTTTCTCAGGTAAAGTGCTGTTTAAGGAATTATAATGTTTTAGAAATAGAACTTTGCTCTCTTTAGAGCGGCCAGCAATCTACATATTTTTTTGATGACACGCTCTAGAGTTTGGTTTTTGAACAGTAGGAACTATTGCTTTTTTTGCTTTCTTCATGGAAATATTTTAAGATGGGTACTTGGAAATATATAAATATATTTAAAAAAATTTTTGCTTTCGATTAATGGATCCATTATATCTGAAAGGAAGGTAATTTGGGAAATGAGTTCAGATGTTTTACATTGCAGCTGCGTGGTATCAATCAAATAAGACCTGCTTATGTCAATCAGTTGGTGAGCGATTCCTGCGCAGGTTGGGGATTCAAAAAGCATGTTGCGGTCAACTCCCCAAATGCTGAATTTTTGGAAACAATTTGCTTTCAGTCGTTCATTGGAAAGTTAACAAATGGAAATGTTATGGAAAACTTGCTTTCAGATACTTCTATGGGAACGTTGCAAAGTGGAAATGTTATGGAAACAACTTGCTTTCAGTTACTTCTATGGAAACGTTACAACGTGGAAATGTTATGGAAACAACTTGCTTTCAGTTACTTCTATGGGAACGTTGCAACGTGGAAATGTTATGGAAACAACTTGCTTTCAGTTACTTCTATGGGTACGTTACAACGTGGAAATGTTATGGAAACAACTTGCTTTCAGTTACTTCTATGGGAACGTTGCAACGTGGAAATGTTATGGAAACAACTTGCTTTCAGTTACTTCTATGGGAACGTTACAACGTGGAAATGTTATGGAAAACTTGTTTCCAGTTACTTCTATGAGTACGTTACAACGTGGATAGGCTATGGAAACAGCTTACTTTCTGTTACTAGGAGACGTTACGAAGTAGAAATATTACGGAAACAACTTGCTATCAGTTTTTTCTATAAATTTTCCACCTTGCCATCAGTTTCTCAAGTGCCACGTCAATAAACAAATTTTAAATTGATCTAATAGCATTTTGTGAAATCTTTTGTAATTTTATGTTAGGATTTTGTGATAGCTTAATGGAATCTGATGAAGAGTCCAACTATGTAGTAAGGAGAAAAATTTATTGCATACATATATTATTGAACATAAAAAAAATACGAGACAGTATAACTTGCAATATATCACAGCCATCCAAGTAACCTCACTGCCAGCTTCAAGGTGTTGTACAAAAGAGCCAGGAGTCCAAAGTAGGAAAACAATCCAAAGAGCCTTTTATTAGGATCTGAAATACAAATTCGAATTTTTTTAGTTACTACTTGCTAAAGAAAAACAACCCATTATATTTTTACAATGGAAACAACACTCTGCAACTTATCGTGGAAACTTTAAAAGTGAATACTTTTTTTAAGTTGATTTTTTTAATTTCCATTAAATTTCCTTATAGATGTGTTATTTTAATTTTACATTTTTAAAAATTTAGAAGTATATTTTATATAGTTGTTATTAATATGTTGATTCATAATTTTTGTTTAATTCTTTAAAATAATTTTATAAAAATAATTATATCCATAATTTTTAATAAAGTGAATAACATTTAGCTCTTAAAATGTAGTTATACAAATAAATATTATAAATAAATGAACTTTTTTAATTTTAATTTCAAAGCATTTTTCCCAAACATGCAGATTTAATTTTTAACACTATATTTTGCTCTTTTTCAATAAGTAAAATTAATATATTTGCTCTTCTTGAAATTATCAAATTGAAACTTGGTTCTCTTTCTTATAGAAATCATTTTAATAATCGAATTATTATTTATTCTTATCCAATTCAAGCACTCTTGCTGTAAATTATTTTCAGCACAGTACTAAACAGTTTTTTGCTGCTGCAAAATCTTTAAATATAAGAATTGTTATTTTTGTATTGAATAAGAGCACCAAATGATGCGTAAAGTGTATTCATTTTTGTATATTAATACATTTTGTCCCTCTTATTACCCATTCCAAATCAGAGAAATCATGCACGACCGGACAAAAGAAAATTTGATAATCGAAGTAAGCAAACTGAATGCATCCTTCAGGTCGCCTTCTTCAAATTAGTTTCTTTCAGAAAAATATGTTTATCAGTACTAAAATAATAAAAAAACAAATGTTTTTTTTTTCTTTTGCTGCTTTAAGTGGTTTAATTGAATGTCGAAAGAGATATCAAATATCTCGCATATTCAGACGGCACGCAATAAATAGGCGAAGAATTTTGCTCTGTGAGAGGACAGTTCACACATATATTTTCAATACTGATAAAATTTGATAATTAAATTGTATAAATGAATGTGTGCAATCCTTTTCGTTATAATAGAATTCTTACAGATTCCAGTTCCAAAAAGAGCTCTGTTGCATGCGTGGCAAATTTATAAACATTATTTGTATTTGTTTTAAAATATCTCAGACAGATAAGAAAACTCAAAATTGCGCAATTTAGGCGTATTCTACGTTAAAAATAGCAATTCTAATGACTTGGCAACTATTTGGCAAAATTCTTGGGGACTTGGCGAGAATAGATTCAGGGAAAATCAGAAGTTTTAGGATCAATAGTAAGCGAGATAGCCTAGAACTCTCAAGAAGCTTCGTGAAACTCGTAGATTTTCACGCCAAATCGGATATAAATACTGCCAAATGTCACAAAAGAGTTCATGAAGATGACCAGTTTTTGAATGCTAGTTTAGAGCACTGTAGCTGTTGTGTATCTAAGGTATTAGAGACTTCTGTGATTGGAAGCTGTTTTCTGTTGTATTAACTGTATTTGAGCTGTGTAATTCTGATTTCTACAGCTAGAATTTCCTGCATTTAGTTGAATTAGCTAGGAATAAAAGTCTTGTGATTTTTAATTGAAGCTTGTGAGTTTTAAGAGATTGATTTTTTGTCGACTTCCAACGTATACGAACCCCGAAACTGGATCATATCTATTTGCTTATAAAGCTACGTTTGGCAGAAGATGTTGCTTGTAAATAATAAGTTGCATCACTATTAGAAAGTTTTGCAAAAGGTTCGATATCACGAAATGTGAGCCTCAGTAGCTTCACGCCGTTTTCCGCAAGATCAGCAAAGTGAAGCATCATTTGCTGGGGGTGACCCCATCCTCCCTCATGGGGTTCCGATGCTCCATGGGCTGGGGGAGCGAATTCACGCTAAACTGTTGCGCCCTAAGTCCTTTCACTGGTGAGGCGTGGATGGGGAGAGGAGGGTGACAGCTCAGATGTGACTTCGTTACCGTGACTCAAAAGGACGAGGCACTTGATGATTATCGAGTATTCAAAACACGTGAACCTTAAGGTACTAGTCTGCAACACTACGTATGTATGCAAAATGTTAATGGGAAAATTTAAATGATTTTTATAAGAGCCAGGAAACGAGACAGTTGTTGTTGCACCAGCATGCTTCCCTGTACCTAGCCCTGAGAGGGGCTCTGCCGGTAGCCCGAAGGAGTCTTCGTGATTTTGAAGCAGGGACCAAGCAGAAGATCCCCAATACTGGTCTACCACCCCAGATGTATCATTTCACTTGGAGGACATTGCGACTACGTCCAATTTGAACGTGCCCTTCCGATAGTGAGACCGACGCCCTAACCAGCCAGGCTACCGCTGTCACAGAAACGAGACAGTGCCTGCCCAAACATTCTGCTAGTACATCTCATCAGTTCTTTTACTGTCTGCCCAGGGCGCTTTGAAATGAGGCTCTGGTTCCTCTGCCTGCATGTTAACTCTCAGTTAGATACTGGAAAGTGTGAGAATACGCTTAAAACTTCGATTATTGCTTAAAACATTTGATGAAATTGCGCTTTTTTGGTTTTTGCAATTCCTTCTTATTCTTATGACCCCAGAAAAGCACACGTTATACGAAATTTGAAGAGTACTATTCTAGAAATGAATTAAGAATTTCTGAAAATCATTTATGCTTATAGTTATAGAATAATGAAGGACTCAAAGATTACCAGTGTTTAATAATTTTATCCTTTATACTGAAAAATGGTTTACAATGTGTGAAAAGGCAATAGATTCATTTACAACTTTCTCATGAGACTGGATAAACTAGTTTCTATTTGTCCGTCTTTGGAAAAAAAATTTGAATTTAAATATCAAAATAAATGAAAAGATTTATTTTTAATTAAAAATTTAATTTATACAAAATTTTGGTAAAAAAGCTTTTTTTTTAAATTTTTTTACAGTTTTGCAAATTTATGAAGCATTTAAAAAGTATGCGATTCATATTTTCCTTAATTCGATATTTAATTATGCTTATAAATAAAAATTGTATTTAAAAGAAAATGCTTCTCATAGCCGAATTCCCAATAAATTATTATTATTTTACATTTTTAGATTTTCACAGTTATTATATTACCGTGATGAACAAAAATTAAAATAAAGACACATTTTCATAAACAAGAGTAAATACAGTGATTTACCTGGAAAATATACATGAAATCAAACTTTTATTGAATTCAGAAGGATGTTTAAGCAATATGAGAATAAGAATAAAATATGACATACAGCAAACGAATACGTCATATTTAACTCATAATACGCCATGTTTAAATCATTATTTTTTGTAATGCAGAATATTGATGGATAATAAACCAAAACGACGCATCAATTGCAATTGTTGTCACAATTCTGGCAACAAGGGCTAAATGACTCACTTCCTACGACTTCAAAATAATACACCTGTTTGCTTAATGCGTGCCCTGCATAAACTTTATTATGTTTTAATCTAATAGGTTACAAGATGTTCTGAACAAGAACAGTTATTTCGCTATTTTGTACATGTCACCAATTTTTTGCCATTTTGTATCCAGTATCATCCATTTCAGGGAAACTAATTTTGATTTAAAACGTTTTTCTATTGTAGTAAAATTGTTACTAAATTTGTGCCACGTGGTTATTTTGACAAAAACATTTGGCATCCAGAGATGATGCAATATAAGCTGTTTCTTTCATCTTCTACCATTTTAACATGAAAACAAAAATTCTGACGACAAATACCTTTTATTACAATAAAGCTCCTTTTTTACTCTTTTTATCAAAATACCCCATTTGTCAATAATTTGGGAAAATATTTCAATTTATTTAAATAGAAAGACTTAAGAAAGCACAAATAAATACTCAATGGCTTTATTATTAAATGAGGTATTGTAAAAATAAAAAAACATTGTTATGAAGTTGAAAGAAATCTTTTTCCCTCTGTTCCAAACGCAGTACTTGTTGTTGTGCTTGTACAACATAATATTTGTTGTTGCATTTGTACTACGCAGTATTTGTTGTTGCATTGGTACTACGCAATAATTGTTGTTGCATATTCTTGTATTGTACAACAACAAACAATGCGTAGAAAACTTCAACGGACTAAATCACGCTCAAATAAATGAACTGCAGAATTTTAGTCATATAATTTAATTAATTTCATTTTTAGAAATATATTTGGATTTTAAAATCACTTTAAAATATTTTATATCAAGTAATTGGATGTTAGTACTGTAAATATGAATTACAGTAATATTCACTTGACTGTAATAACTCACCTCCTGTGCTGTAGCCAATGGAATAGACAACTCTTCCTATTAAATACACCACACCAGCTATAGAAGAATAAAACTAAAAGCAAAATGCATATTATTATTAAAATGAAAACAATACATTAAATTTTAAATATAATTCCTTTCTCATAATTGTGTACTTTATTTAAATTTAAAGAACAAGTGTGATAAAAATTTTAAAACATTGCTATGGGTATTGAATCACAGATTTATGTGGGCATGTTTTAATTATATAAGTTAGACACTTAATCTGGAGTGCTGTTGGAGATGAGACTGTTTTAAATCTACTTGACAGATTTTCAGCCAGTCATACCATACAATTTCTGTGGATTCCATGTTGGAGTTGACGTTGGGGTGACTCACGCATTGGAGGTGAAAGGAATGAAAAAGTCGATTCCTTGGCCATATCCATTGTTGACGAAGATTCAGTTTTAGTGGTGAAATTACCTTTTGCGAGATTTCTTCCCTGGCAAACAAAAAATTGAATAAACTTTCGAAAACTCCTCCCAACCACCCTTGGTATTTTGCAAAAATATCCGAGGGATATCTTTCTAATTTAGTCCGAGATCCCACCAAAATTGCTTCTTTTTTTGTGCTTTTTGAGTGGCCATATAAGAGCCATCATTTTTAAGCAGGGTCAAAGAATATACCCGGAGTGCCATTGGGGCACAGCTGACATGCCTTCCCCAGATCATATTTTAGTATGTCTAAATTTTAGCAAAGACGAGATTCAGTGAGACGCTCATCTTTTTTTAGACATTTTAAATATTTTCGAATTCATGGAGATTGTCTAGCGTTGCTAGATAATCACGAGATTAACAACAACAACAACAGAAACTCAATAATTACGCTTATACGGGGATGTACCACACTTTAAAATTGAAACTGAAAATTTCAAATAAAAATATTTATTGTTTCATCCAGTTTTGCAATATTCAAGGGACTCTTAACCTATATTGTTCAATTTTCTCAAAAACATGTAAAAGAGAAACACTATTACAGCTGCCATAAAATTGTATAAGTAAATTACAGCAGACGGCTCCTAAATTATGAATTATTATATAGAAAAATAATCTAATCAAATAATATATATATATAATATATATATATATATATATATATATATATATATATATATATATATATATATATATATATATATATATATATATATATATATATATATATATATATATATATATATATATATATATATATATATATATATATATATATATATATATATATATATATATATATATATATATATATATATATATATATATATATATATATATATATATATATATATATATATATATATATATATATATATATATATATATATATATATATATATATATATATATATATATATATATATATATATATATATATATATATATATATATCTGTGTGTGTGTGGTATGTATATGTATTTGAATACTGATATGATTAATGATTGCTTGGTGAACTAACTTGCTCAACAAAATTCACATCACTATAAATACTTTCATTTAAATAAATAATTTTTTATTTTCTTCACTGCTGGCCACCCAAATTTCAACACCAAGAAACACAAGAAATATTACAACAAAATTTATTTTGTAGATAACATGTTCATCAAATATTAAATGATTAAATTTATAGATTCATAAGTAAAGACAACTTCATTCCATTCTGCCGTCCACATCCTTCTTTCATCTCACCATTACATCTGTGGTTCTGCGTCAAGAGTAGACGAAGCAATGGACGTTTTGCGGACAAACCACTCTGCTGTAAGCGGCGTCGAATGGACACTGGATGATGCGTTACAGACTGAATATGTTGTGCTATGGTTCGTGATGTGGCTGAGCGATGCGTCACTGCCATGCGCACAATTTGCCTGTCTTCACGTGAAGTGGTACACTGAGGTGGATGCAATCGAACACACACATCGGTCCGCTGTATCCTACTGCATCCAATGGATTACATATCCGCATTACAATTCGTCCAACATGACTACCGATTTCCCTGAAAGATAATCACCAATCTCGGTAGGCTACTGTCCTTCTTCTGTCGAACTCGGATACTTGATCAAAAAATGATTGCTGGTTTCTACAAGGCATAATTGATCGTTTTTTTTTAAATTACCAGAAAAACACTATTGCTGAACATGAAATCGTCGAAATATCCAAGCCTTAAATAGCGCTTTGAAATGGCGTCACAGGCGCGCGGGATATGCATCTGCGCAAAAATTCTCATTATTTGTACATATCATCTCCGCTAATGCATTTTGTAAATTTCATGGTATTTGCATTCTTCCTTCAGGGAGTTGCATTTACAGTGGCCAGCAGTGTAATAAATATATATCTCTATAAATATATATATATATATATATATATATATATATATATATATATATATATATATATATATATATATATATATATATATATATATATATGAAAATATAAATCAATTCATGATAAATAACTTAATTTATTTTTGTGGAATTACTATTTTAAATATAATAGAAGGATGAATGAAGCTCATGAAGAATTCAAAATTTTACATTTGAATATATAGGTTATACTTTACTTGACCCAAGACAAACAATTCTTTGAAATTAATACAAATATGCACTAATTATAACAATACAAACATTGGAAGGTTAAAAAAGTGTTGATTTTGTAATAGTTCAAAAATTGTTTGCTTAATATTAAATTACCATTCGTTATTTCATGTACAACATTTTGAACTGAACATATTTCATTGCAGATAAATGATGAGGAAATAAATCAATAACTGTACTGAATGTAAAAGTTTCGCTTTACATTTATAGAGTTATTTATTTGACATATTCTGTTTTTTGGAACTTGAAATTTTTTAAACATTTTTACATACTGAGAAAAAATATAATAAAAGTAATAAAATTGTAAATTAATATTAAATCAAAAATAGCAAGATTTGTATTGCTCAGAACTGTCAAAAATAAGATTGGCTTAGATTCGCAATTTTTTGTTATAATATATATATATATATATATATATATATATATATATATATATATATATATATATATATATATATATATATATATATATATATATATATATATATATATATATATATATATATATCATCATTCGTGGCGTGCCAGCCCGGGATGGGCCAAGGCCTTCTGAACAAGTTTCTTCCAGCCACCTCTTACTGGCAGCCAAACTCCTCCAATTTTTTGTTCCATGGACCCTACAGTCTTCTTCGATTGCATCCATCCATCTCAGCTTTGGTCTTCCTCTTCTTCTTACGCTGATGGGTTTTGCAAAAAAAATTTCCCTTAGTGTTTTATTGTCCTTCATTCTAATAACATGTCCAACCCAATTGAGACGGCTTACTTTAATGTGATGTACAACGTCTGGCTCCTTGTACATTTGGTAGATTTCTGTATTGTATCTTCAGCGCCAGACACCGTTTTCCTTCGTACCTCCAAAGATACTTCTTAAAATCCTGCGTTCAAATAGGCTCAACAGCCTCTCCTCTCTTACAGTCAGAGTCCAAGTTTCCGAGGCAATTCATGCCTTAGGCCAAAAAAAGCTTTGTTAGCTACAGTTAAACGTCTTCTTACCTCTGGGAGAATGTCATTATTTTTGTTAACTATGGAGCCAAGATAGATAAAATCATCAACTGTTTCAAATTTATAATCACCAATGAGTAGATGAGTTTGGATAAATTGGGTTCTAGTTACAGGGAAATATTTAGTTTTTTTAACTTGATTAACAACAAGCCCTGCCGATCTGGTCTCCTTCTCAATAGCCTCAAAGGCTTCTATTATGTATTTTTTACTTCTGGCTACCAGTGCAATATCATCTGCAAACGCCAACACTTGAACAGATTTTCCGAAGATACTGCCCCTGGTATTGATACCAGATTTCTTGATGACTCTTTCAAAAACGATTTTAAACAAAAGGCAAGAAAGAGCATCCTTCTGTCTTACTCCCTCATCAACAAGAAAGTCTCTAGAGAGTTGTACCTGGATCACGACCCTATAGAAAGTCGAGTTGAGGGTCATTTTTAGCAAATTAACTAACTTTAATGGAATACCAAAAACAAGCATTGCCTTAAACAGTTCATTGCGGTCTATATAATCGTATGCTATATTGTAGTCAATGAACAAAATATGTAAATCAATATCAAATTTATGACACTTCTCCATAATTTGTCTAAGACCAAAGATATGGTCCACTGTGGATTTGCCAGTACAGAATCCACATTGATTGTCGCCCACAATATTATCTACACACGGGACAAGTCTCTTGTACAATATCTTGGAAAGAACTTTGTAGCAAATGCACAATAAGCTTATTCCTCTATAGTTTTCACATACTAAAGGATTGCCCTTTTTGAAAATTGGACAAAGCAAGCTTGTAAGCCAATCCTCTGGCATCTTCTCGAATGTCCAAACATACTGGATTATTCCATGTAAGAGCTCTAACACCTTTGGTCCTCCTTTTTTTACAAGTTTGGCTTGTATGAGATCTATTCCAGGCACTTTATTGTTTTTGAGCTCTTTTATAGCAAGGATTGCTTCTTGCATATTTGAAAGATCCAGCTCCAAAGATCCATCTATAATTTCCTCCTTTGTAATCGCAGCATCAACAGTATAATCATTAATCTTTAGCAGGTCTTCAAAATGCTCAACCCACCTCTCCAAAATTTCAGACCCTTCACTAAGGATAATACCAGTCTTATTTCTACAATAGTTGAATTTAGGTTTAAAGTCTCTTCGACAATAACTAACCTCTTGAAAGAATGCACGGCATTCATTGGTCTTCTTGAGGTGTTCCACATCCTTGAATCTATCTTCCTCAAACGCCCTTTTCTTAGCCCTGAAAACCTTCTTCTCATATCTTCGTGCCTTATGGTACTCCTCCAACAAACCCCTAGTACCATGCTGCAAAGATCTTTTATATGCGATAAGTTTTTGCTCATTTGCATCTTTACATTCATCATCAAACCGATCCTTACTTTTCTCCTTAGTCTTGTGGCCCAAAATTTCAGCTGCTGTATCAGAAATAGCCCTCTTAAATTGGCACCATAGTTCTTTAAGATCGGCCACATTGGAGATATCCAATTTCACTTACGAAATTCTCCTTTCTAAAGTCTCTCTATAGTTATTGATTACTATATCCTCTTTAAGTTTGTTACAATCAAACCTTTTTATCTTTTTACTTCGTTCTTTATTGGCATTGGAGACTTTACCTCTTAGCCTAGCCAACACTAAATAGTGATCACTGTCAATATTAGATCCTCTAAAAGTTCTAACATTAATCAAGCTTGTAAAATGCCTAGCATCAACAAGGACATGATCAATCTGGTTAAGTGTTACCCCATCCAGTGATTTCCAGGTATATTTATGAATGTTTTTACGCTCAAAATAGGTACTACCAATCCCTATGTCATGTGTAATAGAAAATTCCATGACGCGTATACCATTATCATTTGATTCTTCATGAGCACAATGGCCACCAATAATGTGTCTGAACTCTTTCTCTTTACCTATTTTAGCGTTCAAATCACCCAAAACAAATTTTATATCATTATGTGGGCAGATCCTTAAATACTCAGAGAACTTTTCATAAAATATTTCCTTCTCTTCATCCCCTTTATCCTCTGTAGGGGCATGTACATTAATAATGCTATAATTCGCAAGCCTCCCATTAAAACGTAGCTTGCATAATCTTGGCGTAATAGCCCTAAAATCCATAATTAGATGTTTCAACCTCTTATTAAGTACGAAACCAGTTCCCTCTATGAGCTTTTTGCCGTGGCAGCTGTAAAACAATAGAAGTTCTCTTGTCTAGAAAATCCTGTCCAGTCCACCTCATCTCCTGGACCGCAGCAACATCCACCTTGTAACTATCGAGTTGCTGTATAAGCTCCTGCAGGGCTCCAGCACGATAGAGAGACTGCACATTCCAAGAACCAAAAATCAAGTCCTTAAATCTTTTCCGAGTTCGTCTACGAGTTAGGCACCGGTCAATTTCCTGTTCAGACTTCGAAACCGAAGGTTTTTTCCGGGGGTTAACCTCACGCCTAACCCCCAAACTGGAGGAACAGTCCCCTGATATAATCCCCAGGTGTAGGGTATCCGGCAATCCCCCCAGGCATTGGGTACCTTATATATATATATATATATATATATATATATATATATATATATATATATATATATATATATATATATATATATATATATATATATATATATATATATATATATATATACATATATATATATATATATATATATATATATATATATATATATATATATATATATATATATATATATATATATATATATATATATATATGTAGCGCCCTCTATCTGCAGCGCCACCCATGGCATCGTCAACGAGAAGGCAGTCCCTCTCCAACAACCGACGGTGTGAGACATGTCCATATGACTCTCATGTTTATTTTCTTTTCTTCAAATTTAAATGTTTTAGTTGTTATTTAGTATTATTTGTAGTATCTGTGTGTATCTGTGTTGTGCTCAAATTGTACCTAAAATTGTAATAAAATATTTTGAGCTATTTAAGGAACCTATTTCTTTGTTCCTATTAAACCAGCTACATGCAACACGCTACAAAAAATGGCGCCCAACGTGGGGCCCGAGTTCGAGTTTCTTTTTGCTCTTGAAAATTCTACCCAGAATTAAATTTTGTTGTTGGAGGGGAACTCAAAATTTTACAGGTTACCTCCTGATGTGTAGGGTTTTATGGATTCATTAGAAGTATAATCTCATCCGAGATCATTATTGTCCGATTCCGAAGTGTAATCTCATCCGAGATTGTAGTTGTAGTTCGTTTGAGGAGTTCAGCGATCTGAAAATTCCAGATAAGTTGCTTTTATACTGTACTAAGAATTAAAATTATCTTATGTTTAAGCACAAAAAATGTTAATGTTTAAGCACGTATGAATATAAAACTGTATAAAAAGTTTCTTTATCAGTTGCGTTCCATAAAAGTGTTATTATTTTATGTTCTTGAATTTTGAACAATATTATTACTTGCGAGTATAATTATTTGTTTGATTTGGTAGATATGTTTCACATATTATTAAATGAATAATATTTTGTATTAGAGTATTGAATTAAAAGATATATTTATTTTATTATTATATTTGAAGTATTATAGTATGTGTACGTGAATTAATATCTCTGTTACTTCTGAATATTTTTATTTCTCATATATTACATTTCTTAATTCTGAATAGTTGAAAATATGTTCTTTATAGTGAGATAGTGTTTAAAATATAGTATCTAACAGAATTTAATTGTCTGATGACTGTGCATTTTTCATGCGATGATACTTTTGTTTTGATTTAAAACACGAAACAAGGCGCCGCAAACGACCGTTGTTACTGCTTTCATATACGCCTCACTGTCTAGCCTTTCAGTATCTATGAATGCTATTTTTATTTATGTAATTTTTTTTCGTCATTCACTTTCTGTTTAGAATCTTTATGTTTTATTTTTTTAGTAAGTGGTTTCATTGAATAAAGAATGAAAATAAATTGTATTCCATGTATATATTTAAGGTTATATATTAAGATTAAAACATTATTATTAATATTTTGGTAAAAGGTATCAGAATTGATATTCTAGAAAATTGAAGAACTTTTAAGTTAAATAAAAAGTCAATAAAACATTTTGTTATTTTAATATAAAATATTCTTTGAATGCATATGATTAAGTTATCTCAATTAATATATTTTGAATTATTGAATGTGGTATTAAAGTATTGATAAAGTATAATTTATAAACAAAGGTACATATTTAGTAATTATTGATAATTATAAAACGAAAGTAAAGAGTTATAAATGAAAGGAAAATAAAATTTATGATAGAATTGTGAAATGCTTTGTTTTGGTTTTGTTTGATTTCAGTGAATATCATATGAATATTTCAGGTTTATTTACAATAATTTAAGAGTTCATTTTATTTGCAGTAAATATTTGGATAAATAATAATAGGTTATACTTAACTTATGTTTAAAGTTAAAATGTTTATATTTTCACTTAATATTGTATTTAAGACTGATGGTGTTTAATTTTCGTTTTAACTAAAATAAATAAACACATATTTTAAAAAAATCAGTATTTTAAATCAGTTTAAAATAATTTTAGAACTCTTAAAAGTAAACACATGCAAAAATGGCCTTCCTTGGGAAAGGAAAAAAAGAAGATTTGAGAAACCTCGCTATAGAAATGGGGCTAGGGGTAGCAGATGATCTAAAAGTAATTCAACTGAAAGATATTATAACCAAATCAAACGATTATGATGAAGAGTTAGTGAAAAATATGCTAACTAATATAATAGAGGAACGGCTTGAAAAAGAAAAACAAGCTGAATGCGAAAGAATTGCCAAAGAAAAAGAACTGTGCATTGAAAAAGAAAGAGCGTATGAATTGCAACGCTTAGCACTTCAAGTGGAAGCTCAGAAAGTACTTTCCTCCACTGCCACAGCTCCAGCCAGTGAAGCAGAGAAAACAAATTGGGATCTGAATCGTATTCTCCCAAAATTCAATCCTAATAAAGATGAAATAGGACTGTACCTGACAGTTTTTGAACGTCAATTAAAATTAGTGAATATACCTGAAAGGAATTGGATGCCGTACTTGATAGGCTCATTGCCAGCCGAAATAAATCAATTAATTGCTAGAGAAAATGAAGAAGATGTTAACGACTACTCAAAGGCGAAAGAGATGCTCTTGAAGCGTTTTCGCCTTACATCAGATAGGTTTCGGCAGATGTTCTCGCAACATAGAAAAAGTGCAGAAGTAACATGGAAAGACTTCTATTTTGAAATTAAATCATATTTCGAGGGATGGGTAAAGGAGTTGAATATCATCACTTTTGAGAAATTGCAAGACTTAATTATAGCTGACCAGTTAAAGAAAAGAATACCTCCAGAGGTAAGAGAACATTTTGTTGATCAATGGTCAGAGCTGAATGATCCTTTAGAACTTGCAGAAAAGCTTGACAGTTATGAAAATGTAAGACTGGGAATGAAGAAAAATTCACCTATCTTTGCTAAGAAGCCAAATTTCAAAGACTATGTTAAATCTATTTCAGAAAGAAACTATAAGCCTCCTAACTATAGGGAACATAACAAAATAAAATATTCCAACTATGAAAGTCCAAAATTTAGTAAAGACAAGACAGAAAGAAAATTTTCGGTTCATTGCTATGGATGTGGTAATCCTGGTTT
This sequence comes from Latrodectus hesperus, assembly GCA_037975125.1. Taxonomy (NCBI): domain Eukaryota; kingdom Metazoa; phylum Arthropoda; class Arachnida; order Araneae; family Theridiidae; genus Latrodectus; species Latrodectus hesperus. The sequence continues at coordinate 23,989 of JAJQOW010000987.1, read as the reverse complement.
CATTCAGTCTAAGTGTCCAAAGTGCAACATATTAAAAGAAGAGGCTAAAACAGTTGTTAATGGTGTAAAATTGTATACCGCACAAGCTTCAGATTCATTGTCTAGCTCAATTTTTTTAACTGTTTGTGGTGAAAAAGCAGCTTTTTGTGCCGACACAGGTGCATCAAATTCCATTGCGGGAGAGAGATTTTTTTGTTTATTGAAAGAGAAAGGTTTTAAATTTCAAAAGAAGAATATTACAATGATACTTGCTGATGGAAAAGAAAGAAATGTCCCAGCCTTGACAACAGTCGTGAATCTTAATGTAGAAGGAAAGAAAGTTCGTATGAAATTTATTGCGTTACCAAACGCTAAAGGTAATAGAACATTGCTTGGCACTGACTTTCTCCAGGCTGCTGGTATTGTGCTTAACATCCAGAATGGCACTTGGCATTTTAGTGAATATCCACACAGACATTATCCATTTTATCAGGAAACATCTGAAACCGTAAGTGCTGCAAAAGTAATAATGTCGCAAAAATTAACTTCGCCTGATATGTCTGCTGAAATTTCAGGAACCTCTAATTCTGTGCAATTGAGAAATGATGAAGGAAAACACTTGACAAGAGAACAACGTCATAAATTAAATTCATTGCTGGAAGAATTTGAAAATAACTTCAAACCAGGGGAGAACCTACTCCTTTTATTGAACACAGAATACAGACTGGAAATAGCCTACCTGTTGCTGAACCTCCATATAGAATGACACCTGCAAAGAAAGAGTTGTTGAAGAAAGAGCTAGATTCCTTACTAACAGAAGGAATAATTGAGGAATGTGAATCTCCTTATGCAAGTCCTGTGGTATTAGTGCCTAAACCGAACGGTACCATCAGATTGTGTGTTGATTACCGTAAGTTAAACTCAACGACTATTCCGGATAACTATCCACTACCTAGAATGGATGATTTATTGACTGAAGCCAAGTCGACGAAATACATGTCTACGATAGACTTCAGATCTGGTTATCATCAGGTCAAAGTTCATGAATCGGACCAAGAGAAGACTGCATTCATCTGTCCATTTGGAACTTTTAAATTTTTACGTATGCCTTTTGGGTTGCGCAACGCACCCGCAACTTTTCAACGTCTCATTGATAAATTTAGATCTGGTCTCAAAGATGTTTTTGCATTGTCATACCTTGACGATATCATTATCTTATCAGAAACTTTTGATGAACATTTATCAGATTTACGAAAAGTGTTTGAAAGACTTTCTATGTTTAAACTGAATGCTAACAGAAGCAAATGTCATTTTTCTTGTGACAGAGTGAAGTATTTAGGTCATTGGATAACTGAAAAAGGTGTGGAAGTGGATGCTGACAAAGTATCTTCTATTCAAAAAATTCCAACACCAAAATGTGCTAAAGAAGTTCAGTCCTTCCTACAGACTTGTTCCTGGTTTCGGAGATATGTTCCCCATTTTTCTGAAGTTGCTAGACCCCTTAGTGACTTAACAAAAAAGAATAAACAATGGACATGGGGTGATACCGAACAGAAAGCATTTGATGAGTTAAAAAGACGGCTGATTTCACCACCTGTGTTGTCTCAGCCAGATGGATCTAAACCATTCCTCATAAGAACTGATGCTAGTAATTACGCTCTAGGAGCAGTCCTTATCCAAGGAGAAAGGCCGGAAGAACATGTGATTGAGTATGCCAGTCGATTGCTCAGTTCAGCAGAAAGAAATTATTCAACTACTGAAAGAGAAGCATTAGCTGTGGTATGGGCACTTGAAAAGTTCCGTGGCTATGTGGAAAATCAAGAAATTATTATTGCATCTGATCACCAATCCTTGAAGTGGCTTATGAGTATTAAATCGCCATCCGGACGCTTAGCTCGATGGGCTCTTCAAATCCAGTCATATCATCCGAAAATTCTTTACACTCCAGGAAAATCTAATGTAATTGCAGATCTTCTGTCCAGACCAGTTGATAAAGTGGACAAATTTGTTTGTAACTTGAACACTATTTCCATAGATTTGCCATCCAGGAAATCTAAAGATATTCGTGAAGAACAATTGAAGGATGAGGATGTGAGAAAGATAATAGAGTGCTTTGAAAGTGGTCGGAAAGATGAAAACTATGTAAATTGGACTAGTAGAGGGTATCTGATGAATCAGGGAATACTGTATCGATATTCGCCTGAAACAGAGTCAGAAGAAGCACAGTTAGTTGTCCCTTGTCACGAGCGAGAACGTGTCCTACAGCAATATCATGATACTCCCACTGCAGGACATTGTGGAGCTGAGAACACGTATCATAAGATTGCTTCTAGGTATTTCTTTCCTGGCATGAGAAAGTTTATCGCCGAATACGTGAAAGATTGTGCTGAATGTAATCGGTACAAATCTAACAACCAGAAAGCTGCTGGATTACTCAGAACGCCTATTTACTCACAAAGATTTGAGACGCTGGCAATAGACTTGTTTGGCCCTCTCCCAGAGACCCCAACTGGAAAAAAATGGATTTTTCTTGTTGAAGATACAAGTACACGATGGGTCGAACTTTTTGCCTTAAAAGATGCTACAGCTATCAATTGCTCTAAAATATTGATAGAAGAAGTCTTCTTACGCTATGGCCTACCTAGAAGGGTAATCAGTGACAATGGCGTACAGTTCGTCAGTGCTGTAATGCAACAAACTTGTAAAATCCTGGGTATTAAGCAAGATCTTATACCGTTATACCATCCTCAAGCAAACCCTGCTGAACGGAAAAATCGAGACCTAAAACCCAAATTAGCAATTCTAGTAGGTGATTCACATGATACTTGGGAGGACAAACTACCCATGATACGTTTTGCTTTAAACACTGCAAAATGTGATTCTACAGGTCATACGGCAGCTTACCTTCAGTTCGGAAGAGAGCTTCGAACCACAGATGATGTCAAGCATGATATAAGAGCTGTCATTGATAACGATAACTTCGTCGCAGAGATAACACCTTACTTGAAAGAATTTGCACGTCTTACACCATTAATTAGAGAACGTGTAGAACAAAAACAAGATGCAAGAAAGGAGTACTTCGACAAGAAGCATAGACCCGCTTATTATCAACCAGGTGATAAAGTTTGGATCACTTTACATCCCATAAGCAAGTCTAAGACCAATACAACTAAGAAATTCATGCCCAAACGTAAAGGACCTTATATTATCCTAACAAATAGATCACCAAATACATATGATGTTGCAAACCCTGCTGCCCCTGATCAAGTACTCGGTACTTATCATACCAGTATGTTGATGCCTTATCAACAATCATCTAGAGATAACGGTCCCGTTTTCCCTTTGAAAAGTAGAGGAAGACCACGTCGACACCCTCAGCAGCTTCCTAATCTCAATCCTGTCTCCTTGCCGGGACGTCGGCGGAGCCAGAGGGGAGTCTGTAGCGCCCTCTATCTGCAGCGCCACCCATGGCATCGTCAACGAGAAGGCAGTCCCTCTCCAACAACCGACGGTGTGAGACATGTCCATATGACTCTCATGTTTATTTTCTTTTCTTCAAATTTAAATGTTTTAGTTGTTATTTAGTATTATTTGTAGTATCTGTGTGTATCTGTGTTGTGCTCAAATTGTACCTAAAATTGTAATAAAATATTTTGAGCTATTTAAGGAACCTATTTCTTTGTTCCTATTAAACCAGCTACATGCTACACGCTACATATATATATATATATATATATATATATATATATATATATATATATATATATATATATATATAATTCATTAGAGCAAAAGTGCTTCTATTACATAGAAAATTATTTTTCGTAATTAATAATGAAAAAGTTTATCATGTACCTTAAATTATTGCGAAACAATATAAAATATAAATAGAAATGCTCTTTTCTTAAAGAAAAGCCTCTATGAATTATTGATTTCGTTACTTGAATATTTAACTATAACAAATATAGACAGAAAATTATTTCAAACTTTTACAGTAATATTTTAAAAATATTTCATTAAAATATTCAAAACTATTTTCGCTTAAAAAGGTTTTGTCAACTAACATTTGCCAAAACTGGCATTTCATTTAATTTAATATATAATTTTTTTGATTTTTAAAACTTGCTTTTGTCATCGTTATATAAGATTGTTTACATAATTAATTACGTAGAGTAAATTATTGTAATTGTATAGTAATTTATAGTATTAAATACGTAATTTATTCTATTAAATTCGAATAAAAAATTATTCTTTCATATTAAAGACAAGATGGATGTGAATTTTAAACTCGGTTGACCCTTAAACGATTTTAAATTCTCATTCAATATAAAAAATATATAATGATTTATATCCTATAGAAAGGATTTTGAAAAATTAAATACAAAGATAAAAAAATTAATAATAAAAAACAAACAATTTAATGCTATTTATTTCAACTGAGATATATTAATTAAAAAGGAATATATATCCGCGCGCATGCTGTATATATATGCTGTTTTACGATATATATACTGGAACTTCAAAAGATATTTTCGGGAATTGTGGAGAAAATATAGTGATTACTAATGCCTAATCTTAAAATTATTATATGAACTCTATTGCATCCCTTCCCTGATGAAGTCACGTGATTTCTGTTATTGCACTTGTAAAACACAGCAAGCCGAACATGAAGTTAATTTGCGTGCCGAATGTATAGTTTTGTTGGTTATATATAAAACAATTATTGCTCAAATTTTACATTTATTGTACTAATTTTGTTGGATTCAAATAAATCCATACGATATTATGAAGGGGTTTTATACCACTTGAACAAAAAATGAAATCTGTTAAAATATATCTAATTTTATTTTTTAATAATGAATTTATTTTTATTGAATGAAGATTCAAATTTCAATAAATATCCTTGTTTCTTATATAATGCAAAGATATCCATAAAAATCATACTTATGCTGTACACTAAATGAATGTAATAGTTATAATATCATGTAATGCTTAAATTAAAAAATTGTTACTTCCATTAGATGCGTCATACTTACAGGATCCTCAACACCTCCGCAGAACAACAATCCCAAGAATGTAGGAAACATTTCAAGGCTGAAAATAAATATTTTTGATAGTGAGTCACCAACAGAGAATGCCCCCATTATTGAAGGATAATTGTGATAAACAGTATTGTGTGTAAAATAAGGTATTGTAAAGTAATAACAACAAATACTATAAATATTGGGTACAAAGAATGAATTTCATTAAATATTGTCACTAAAGCACCTAGAAATAAGAGAAATTTAATATTAAGGATAGCAAATTTCTTGGCACAGGTGCCGTATAATCCATGATTCCAAATTCTGAATTTTTTGGCGATGAAGAAATGTTGCCAAGATGGCGTATCGTGGCGTGTGCGATGACGTACATACTAGGGTTACCAAAATAGAATTTTCTGCATATTTCTTATAGGTCTCCATACGTATGATGTAATAAAACCGAGGTTATCAGATACATAAGCATAAAAAAATTAGCCAAAAAAGCACTGGGTTACATACCAAAGAAATGGCAGAAGACTAGGATTGTTTTCATTTCTAAACCTGGCAAGGACACCTATGACCAGACTTAGTCTTACAGACCTATCAGTCTTTCTTCATTCTTTCTTAAAATTATGGAGGAAATCATTGATCGGCATATTAGAGATTACTAGGGTAGCAACAGTTCCTTGCATGCTCTTTAATTTGCCTATCAACCCGGCAAATATACTGAAACTGCTTTATATCAGCTAGTTTCTAAGATTGAAACCCCTCTGGATCAAAAAGAAATTGCCTTGGCAACTTTCCTTGACATCTAAGGTGCCTTTGATAACATTTCCCATCTATCCATCCTCAATGCACTTAGAGAGACAGTGATTATTCAGACCCTGTGTACTTGGATTGAGGCCTTGATTTTGGGTAGATGTATAGAAATGAGCGTCTTCGGTGAATCATTTGAAAAAAGACTACTAGAGGTTGTCCTCAAGGAGGTGTTCTCTCTCCATTACATTGGAACCTAGTTGTAAATAGTCTTATAAAAAATCTAAATGATAGGGTCTACTATACGAAAGGATATGCTGATGACATTGCCATCCTAATCCTTGGTAAAGATTTTGAAATAACTTGTCATCTCATGCAGGATGCTCCAAGTTATGTAGGTCAAAGGTGCATGGTTATGTACCTGATGGTTAATCCTCAGAAAAACTACCTTGTACCTTTTACACGCAAAAGGAAATTGAAGGGTTTTTTCATACCAAGACTTTTTGATGTTGAAATCAATGTGGCTTCAGAGGTAAAATATCTGTGCATTTATTTACACCAAAAACTCACCTGGAATAAGCACATTGATGATAAAATTAACCGAGCAAAGAAAAGCATTATGATTTGCAGGCAAATGCTTGGTGAAAACTGAGGTCTACATCCAAAACTGATGTTTTGGATGTACACAATTATTGTCAGGCCCATTCTCACATATACCTGTGTGATCTGGTGGCATAAGATGGAACAGAAGTCTGTGACTGACAGACTAGGGGGTCTACAAAGACTAGCATATCTCTGCATCACAGGAGCAATGTCCACCGCATCAACCAGAGCATTGGAAGTTTTGTTGGATCTGACTCCCTTAGACATCTTCATCTGCAGCACTGCCAGAATGATTGCATACAGAATGAAGTTACAAAACCAATGGTACGACCAGCGTGTTGCCAAAGGGCACAGGGGTATTACAAGGAAAATTCAAGATCCTACTTTCCTGATGCCTTCGGACATCGTGGAAAAATCATACATGTTTGAAAGGACATTTGAAATAGTTTTTCCAACTAAAGACGAATGGGATAACAACATATTCAAAACTAAAACAGGAGATCTAATCTGGTACACAGATGGATCACTGAAAAACAGCCTCTCAGGACTGGGAGTATGTGGCGTGTCACCAAGAACCAGCATATCTGTAAGCCTTGGGCGATACGCTACGGTCTTCCAAGCAGAAGTTTTGGCCATTATGCACTGTGTGCGACTAAATATGAGGAAGGTATACCACGGTAAGCGGATTCTCATTTTTAGTGACAGTCAAGCCGCTTTAAAAGCGCTTAATTCTTTCGAAATCAAATCTAAAATGATTTTGGATTGTAGAAACCTTCTTACAGAACTGGCACCTAGAAACAAGGTGATCCTTTTATGGGTGCCAGGGCAGAAAGGTATCAAAGGTAAAGAAAGGGCTGATGAGCTTGCTAAAGAAGGATCGTCTTTTGTTCCCATAGGTCCAGAACCTTTTTGTGGGATCAATTTGAAGACCGCAAAAACCAACGTTCTTAGAGGGGAAAAACGGAAGATGTATGTAGCTTGTCTCAACACTCCTGGTCAAACCCACGCTAAAAGTATGATCTGTGTATCATCAGCGAGGATTGCCTCTGAAATTCTAAGATGTTCTAGGCAGAAGATACGTTTAATCGTAGGCTTCATAACTGGGCACTACTATTTCAGAAAACGCCTCTATAAAATGGGACTGTTTTAGCAAGACCCTATCTGCAGGAATGTCATACGCAAGAGGAAACGGCCAAGCATATCATTTACGAATGCGAGGCTCTTGCCCTCCCAAGATTAACTTCGTTAGGCATCATCTATACTAGAGAGTTACACTGAGACTCCATTAAAGGGTTATCGGACTTTATTAATAAAGTGGGTGACCCGAGCAACTGGAATTAGGAAACATTGGGTTTGGAGTTAATAGTACAAAATGCTGATAAAAGCAGAGGTGTCCAATGACATACAAACCCAACTCTAAAAAGAAGAAGAATAAACATAACACTTCCATGCACAGAAGTCTTAGGAAAATAAAATTCTTTTGACTAAGTAATTATGTATGACGATATCGAATACTGTGAGCCAGGACAAGGAATATTTTGTTGCATAGCCATAAAAAAATATCAGCAGTTGCTTTCTCCCACAATAATTTAACTTAACAGAAACATTACACGACGTATTAAGCAAAACGTCTTCAGGAGTGTCATCGGAGGAAGGTTAGAAATCAGTTCTCATTGCACTGAAAGCAATTTACAAATTCTGACGACAGAAAATGCAGATACAAGATGTACATTCACCTTCATGGTGCTCTGATTAAAACGAAATACGCTGCCAATTCACTTAAATTCGCATAGCCAAGGCATAGCGAGCTTGGCTTGTCCAAGTGTCATAAGTAACAACAACAACAAAAACAAGAACATGTGTTTTTTTCATATTTACAGGAAATTCGCAATTCCCTGAAATGTAACGTAATTCCTTGTCTATAAAGAAACGATTGGTTTGATTTAGTAATTAATAAATATTTACAGCTAGTAACATACACACATCATTTATTTTATAATGAAAAATTTATATTTTGAGAAAAATCCCAAAGTTGCAAATTTCAAGAACAGCTTTATCATATCAGTGGATTACATTTCAAAAATTTCTGAATATCTCCATTATTGTCAAATGAATATCAAAATATTTTGCTGCATTTAGTACCGAATACAAATTTAAAACTAACACAGCTACTTATTTTATGATAAACAATATATTTTAGAAGAAAAATGTATTTTTATATAGTGTGCCCAAGTGATACAAGTGACTTCGATTCTGGTGAACATTAATTTCGAAATTCCCCAATAACTTTAGAAATTAAAGGTGTATATGAAAACGAATAAGCTCATTTACTATTAATTAACATTCTATTGCTAATGAGGGTACTTATTTATTTATAAAAAATACGTTTTAGGAGAAACATGTGTTTTTCATAATCAGCCTTGTGAAAGGACATGTGAGGCGCGATCATGAAATTCAAAATTCCTCGATACCAATCGAAATTCCTTGTCAATAGGGAAACACTTGTGTGCATTTAGTATTCATCATATTCTAAAGCTAATGATTACATTATATTTGATATGAAAAACAAAGTTTGTAAGAAATCCAAATGACATAATTTTTCAATCGGTTGTCTGACAGAGTATGCATGAGATAAAATAGGAACTAATTATCCCAGATAAACTTATTGATATATTCACATAGAATTTTGCAAATGGGTACTTTTTATGCAAGTACAAATTAGAAAAAGTAAATAATAAAAGTTCTATGGACGGTAAATATTCAAATGCCGTTCTAGTTTTTTTTTTTTTTTTTTTTTTAAATCTGAGACAAGTGGGTTCAATGAATTTCATATATTTTTATAAATCTAAAATAATATTTTCTAGATATTAAAACTGTCCCTCTCTCTGTACATGACATAAAATAAACTTTTAAATCTATTCCACCTGGAACCAAGGGGTATGCGTACCCCTCTGGGGCTTGAGCTAGCCACCAGGCGCGTCGGCAGGTGGTGGATCGCCGAACGTCCTGTAGGAATGACAGGATAGCCTTGAATATAGAATAAGAGGCCGCGAACCAGCTCCCGTAAACCCTGGTGTTATGCGATCCGTACCTAGGGCTAATTGGCACCGCGGTATTGGTGTCTTAACGGAGCCTCTAGTTGCCTGGCAAACTTCTAGAGTAATTTGCCTTGCCCAGTATCTCAGGCAATGCTGGGTGGACTTATATTACCTGAGCTTATTAATTGTTATCTTGTGGCTGAAAAGACACAAGAAATAACAAATCTTTCTGCATTTGCAGTTGATGCCTCTGAAGTAGACCTTGCAGAAAAAGACAAGGGAACTCAGAGGCAATCTTGTAAAAGGGCAGTAATGAATCTTTTACTTGAGGTAGAAATGACCTCCAAACCATCTTCTGGTGAAAGCCAGGAAGCTATCCCTAGCATGACTGACTTTCTGACCAGATGGGACTGTTTCAGCAAGACCCTATCTGCTGGAAATGTCAAACGCAAGAGGAAACGGCAGAGCATATCATTTATGAATGCGAGGCTCTTGCCCTCCCTAGATTAACTTCTTTAGGCATCATCCATACTAGAGAGTTACACCTAGGCTCCATTAAAGGGTTATCAGACTTTATTAATAAAGTGGGTGATCCTAGAAACTGGAACTAGGAAACATTGGGTTTGGAGTTAATGGTACAAAATGCTGATAAAAGCAGAGGTGCCCAATGACATACAAACCCAACCTTAAGAAGAAGAAGAAGAAATCTATTCCAAGTATTTGTTTTTAAAAGAAAAATAAATTTTATAAGAAAAGATTCATTTTGTAAATTAAGTTTAGTGACACAAGAGACTTCTAACTCCGGTGAAAATTAATTTCAAAATTCCACAATATCTTAGGAAATTCCCTGCCTATATAAAAAGAAAGGGCGCATTTACAATTGAATGACATTTTAAACCTATTGAGAGTGCATATTTTATTATAAAAATACGTTTTAGGAGGAAAATGTGTTTTTTCATATTCAGATTTGTGACAGGACATGTGACGTGCGATCATGAAATTAAAAATTCTTTTAAATCTTACGAGAAATTCTTTTTCTTTATATAAGCGATTGATTGGATTTAGTAGTTAATAAATATTTACAGCTAGTAACATCATTTAGTTTAGAACGAAAAATATATATTTTGAGGAAAAACTCGAAAGCTGCAAATTTCAAATACTGCTTTAAGTGATCAATTAATTACATTTCAATAATCTCTGAACTTCGTTATTGTCAAGAATATATCTGAATCTCTTCATTATTGTCAAGTGTACATTAAATTTTTTATGTACACTTAGTATTTAGTACCGAATCAAATTTAAAACTGAGGCAGCTGTTTGATTTATTATAAAAAAAATTTAAGAAAAAAAATATGTTTTATATAGTGCGCCCAAGTGACACAAGAGACTTCTGATTCCGTTGAACATTAGTTTCAAAATTCCACAATATCTTTAGAAATTCCCTGTCTACATAAAAACGAATGGGCTCATATACTATTGAATGAAATTCTAAAGCTCATGAGAGTGTTTAATTAAAATATACGTTGTAGGAAGAACAAATAAGTTCTGCACGGAATGCAAAAATATATCTCTATTCTGAAAGGAAGAGCCAAAACGCTTAAATTCCCAGATGACGTAAGAATGGTCACGTGAACACAACAGCCATTAGAATAAGAGATTCATATTTCATTAATTATTCACTTCATGCTAAACAATATTGTGAATTCAGAGAATAAACAAGAAAATCCAGAGAAGAGAACAAGGCCTGACTTTTCTGAGATATATGAATGATAAATACACAATATGAGTGTGTATTATGGTACTATTCCACCACTGCTCGAGAAATGAATATATTTTTTGGTTAAAACAATAACCATTTAAAATAAATTGCTTTTAAACCACCAAAAATGTCTTTTTTAACAAAAATAATTAATGTCAAATTCTATAAAACTAAGCTCACTTTTTAGAAGAATTTTAATTTCTCCCCGTTTTCTCTAATTAAAATATTTTTAAATTATACATTTTAATTCACAAAAATGCTGATTTTTGAAATCAGCATATTTATTTTTAAAGAAAACCAATTTTATAAAACAATTCATGCGATAAAAGTATTATTTTAAAAAACTGTTTTATAAAATATGTATGAATATTTTATAAAACAGTGCGATAAAAAGATAAATAATCATTTGATATATTATAAGAAATTCTTCCCCTAAAAATTTTAAATGATGTAAAATAAAATTAAAATTTTAAACAGTGATAAATGATTGAATTTTAAAAAAAATTATATCAGATGTTTAACTTACTAATTACCGTGCACCCTCTGCAAGCAGTTAAATTTCATATTCTTATCGCTGTACATTATAGGATACTGAAAACAATCCAATAAAATGATGTCAAATACTGTTCCTTTGTTTAAATTTATTCATTATACTATTTTTATCTATTAATATTAATGTATCCTTTAATGGGTTACATACTTCGATTCCGTAGGCTTTCCTAGCAAAAAGCACCACGCCGCCCAACGCCCATGCGAAAAACATGGACACAACTCCAACAATGATGACATAACCGTAATTCTCATTTATCGAAATCGTAACAACCATTACGCCTCCTGCAAAAGAGAATAAAAGGGATTATACAAGCGTATATATATATATATATATATATATATATATATATATATATATATATATATATATATATATATATATATATATATATATATATATATATATATATATATATATATATATTAAAGAATTCAACTAACTTTTTGAGCCCATTTTTACATATCACCTTTTTAATATTTCAGCAAAATAAATTAAAAGAAAATTTTAAATATTGGCTTAAGCAAGGCAACATTCTTAAAATTCAGGAGACATTGTTTACATATATTGCAATTACTAATTTAGAGGGCGCTCCGTGGCTGAGTGGTCTAAAGCACCACCGCTAATCGCTTGAGAGCGTAAGAGTGTGGGTTCGATTCCCACCGTGGCCCTGGGTGATGCCTTCGTTATTCTTCTGTGATTGTACATCTGTCATTGTGCTATTTGTCCTATTATCGACAAAGACTTACAAGCGGATCTCAAGAATTAAGCATACAAGACTGAATACATGTAATGTAATAAATAAACTAATTTAGAATTTCATTAATTAATGAATTTTTACTATAAAGTGGTATGGTATAAAGTGGTATATAAGTATAAAGTGCATGTTCTGACATGTCTCTTTCAGTTTGATTTTTCTGCTGTTCTACTATCCATGAGTTAATGACTTGAATCAATGCAAAATGGCTTCTTAAACCGATGCTTTGCTCCTTATATAAGAAATCGTTTTATTAACAGAATGAAGTTCGACGCTATTCTCAGACATTCGATGGTGAATTTCGCCTTGTGTGCTGTTGCTCGAAGAATGTTATTTGAAGGCAGGCAGGAAATTTCTCGACAAGTCGGTTCTACGACGCCGTCTCAATATGATGTGACGTGGATGAAACGTTCTTTGACGTCATGGATATTTTAAACCAATGAGAATCGTTATAAAGAAGCGTACTCGAGATCTCAACAGTAACGAATGAAACAATCATTTTATGGTTAATAAAACTTTTAAACTTATGTCAAGGAATCAATAGGCAGCTTAAAGTATTCTTTTCACTCAAAAATTATCAAAAATTGACTGTATCAATGACAATCTCCTTAAAATCTCCTTTGGGGACTGGGGGGCCCCAGTCTTCAAAGTTTTGATATGTTTAAGAGCTATTTTTTTATTTGTCAAGCATTTAAAAATCTGTGCTAAGTGGAATAAAATTCTGCTCCTCATATCAATATTTTTGGAGCTGAATCGAAGAGAATTTAATGGCTATGTCAGTAAATTCTTTGAATCACATTTGGCAGAAGTTATTACATTTGTTGAGATCATTCTGTTCCCCTGCGACATCTTCCTGCAATTCATTCAATAACATACATACGTTGCGGTGCAGGCGAATCCCGGACTGTACCTTAAGATCAGTGGGTTTGGAACACTCGCCCATCATAAACCGCCTCGTCATTTTGAATCACGGTCGGTGACGATGTCACACTTCAGCAGGCACCCTCTTCACCACACCCCGATGTCCCAACATCAGAAGGACTTTGGACGTCACTGATGAACATGGACACGTCTCTAACCCACGGAGCTAGAGCAAGCCAGTGAGAGAGAGAGAACGTGGTCACCCTCCCAATCACTGCCTGCAGCAAATGATGCTTCACTTTGGGGATCTTAAAAGAATGCAGCATTAAGCTACAGAGCTACCGGAACCCTTATTGAATAACAGAGAATTTCCATATCTTTAGTCAAAACGCAAGAAATCTCCACATGATATATTAGTAAAAACTTTCAAAGTTATCGGATTCATTCCTGAACCAATTTCTGTTAATGGTTTGAGTTGAAAAAGAAATTGTTAGGTGATTCTGCAGAAATACTTAAAATAGAGACTGACCGACATCTAGATCAATTACCTAAATATTATCTAACAATGTCGAGAATATGGAAATGAAAAAAAATAATAATTTGGTGTCACACTTGCAAAACATCAGAAGGTTGAAATTACTTAAAGACAATAGTAAAATATATTAAAAATGATATTTCTAGTTAACATGTTGTGAAAATGTAGATAAAGATGAAATAATAGTTGAAAAGTGAATAGCAGAAACATCAAAAATGGCAGGACAGCGTTCTTCGGAACCTAAGGTCCCAGGTTCGATCCTAGTCATTGATGAACAACAGGAGGTGAATGTTGCGCTTCTGTTTACTGTATACTTGTCAATTCGGGTGGGACATAGAGAGTTGTTCTTTATTTTTTGCCTTGTGAGGCATCAATACGACCCACTGTCAATGAAAATTCCATCCTGAAGTGAATTAGATGGTGAACGTTAAAATACCTGACAAGAGACTTGGCCATTAAGCAGCTTGTACTGCGGTGCCAAAAAAGTTTTCTATAGGCAGAACAGATCTATAGTTCTATAGCTATATCTATAGCTATATATAGGGATATTATATATAGGGAGCACAAGGTCAAGTGTTTGCTCCTAGGCACTGTTGAACAAAGGTAAATGAATACTGTGCATCAGTATTTTGTATGCACATTATACGGGGAAGGTGCTTGGGAATTTTCCTGGTCTTCTCCCTTGCAAAATGGGAATAATATCCATAAACCTTGAAAAATTCTTTTGGAAGGCAACAATCAACAATCTTAAGATTTTACTTCATATACTAACTGGTATATGTACTAACGATGTCGCCGCCCAACTTGTCTAGTGGTCAGTGTGTCTGACTGCGGAGAGGGAGGTCCTGGGTTTGAATCCCGGTTCGGGTATGGATGTACTTTCTCTCTGTAATATTTTTCTAATAAAATTCTCTTATTGCTAATCATGTTTATTAATTCATCTTAATAATAAATTCAAATTCTAAATAAGCTTACCTTGAGCAGGTTTTTAATTTCTTTATTAACATAGGACATACTTAAACAGGACAAGACATGGAGCAAAGAATATCTACATCGCTGGGCGCAGAATCTTATTCTGTTTGTAAACAAAGATATTCGTGCAGTGCGCCCTCTATAGGCATATAATTGCAACACTCCCTCTCTCTATCCTGTCTTTGTCCTTTCCTTGTATAAATGTGGAGTGAATGGTTGCCTACCCTATAAACGGGTTCCTATGGCATGTGTGTACTGTGGAAGTCGGACTCCACATCAAAATAGGGTTCAGTTGGAAAAGTGGAGCAGCGCACCCCATATTGCCAGCCTGGCTGGCACACGACAACAACAACCACTAACGATGTCAACTATCTTTACTAAATGAATTTGACGGTCATTTCTTTATACTAATTTCTTACTATTGAGGAAGTTTTGCAATGCAAAGCGCATTGACCACGATCAATTTCTTGTCGTATGTGACCCATTTCTCATTCCAGTTACTATACTTAAAGGAAATGGATCGATTTCATACAGAAATTTGATTCGTAATGTCTGTTTTTCGTCTTAATTAATGCGGCATCCTACTTCCTCGAGCTACTTTTTAAAACGAACATTGTACAAACGGTATCCAGGAACTAACGATAGATCAAAGCTATTTGATGCCCCCCCTTGGGTGTTACGACTATTAACATGACTGTCAACTTCGATCACTCTGATTTAATCGACAACTTCAAGGACGGCCCATAAATCCGCGGTAACCTGGTTGGTTAGGGCATCGTTCTCATCATTGGTAGGTAGTGAGTTCCAATCTCTACTTAACCCAAGATCCATTGTGTTAGCTAAAGGTGGCTAGGACACTTTAAACGGGACCTGGTCGCAATGTCCTCCAAGTGAAATGATACCTGTGGGGATGAAGCATTATGGAGTTTTCAACTTGATACTTGCTTCTGAATAAAGAAGACTCCACCTGGCTGCTTGCACGCAACAGGTAGAGACCAACTCTGAACTAGTTGCGGAGAGGTGTATTGGAGCATCAATGGTCTTACTCTGCGAGGGGCGTATTTCGCTACAGATCTACAGAGGAGGCATATTTCGCTACAGATCTACAGAGGAGGCGTATTTCGCTACAGATCTACAGAGGAGGCGTATTTCGCTACAGATCAACAGAGGAGGCATATTTCGCTACAGATCTACAGAGGAGGCATATTTCGCTACAGATCTACAGAGGAGGCGTATTTCGCTACAGATCTACAGAGGAGGCGTATTTCGCTACAGATCTACAGAGGAGGCGTATTTCGCTACAGATCTACAGAGGAGGCGTATTTCGCTACAGATCTACAGAGGAGGCGTATTTCGCTACAGATCTACAGAGGAGGCGTATTTCGCTACAGATCTACAGAGGAGGCGTATTTCGCTACAGATCTACAGAGGAGGCGTATTTCGCTACAGATCTACAGAGGAGGCGTATTTCGCTACAGATCTACAGAGGAGGCGTATTTCGCTACAGTTGAAAGGTTTGAAAAAAACATTTCATTGTATGAGTTTTCAGGTTTGGAAAAAAAGTGAACAATTAATTTCATGTGTTTTTGTCTAAGTGGGTCCTTCGGAGTTTTCCTGTTTGCGACATGAAAATACGGGTCATTACGAAAAGTTTCCTCGACAATTAACTTACCTGGTGACCACAAAAATGATTATTACAACACCTTAACCCGTTAGATAATTTACTACAAGATGTCAAAATAATAAATTCAGAATTAATTCTGAAATTCGAACTCAATTTGACGAAAGAGGAATGTTGCACACAAGTCCACACAAGCAGTCTTTTCTTTACCTTAGTATATTATTATTTTTCTGTGTTATTGCCTTCAAAATGAATTGCAAAATGAAACTTTCCTTAAATCTATAATAGATTATTAACTAAAAGAAAGCTTATAATTAGTTCATTCGAGCTAATTATATAAATTCTAATTAATATACTCTAATGAAAGCCTTTTAACAGGTATATTTAAATCAATTAAATGCATTTGAATAAGCTGTTTCTAGTTTAATGATTCATTAAAATACTTTTAGTTTATCATTAAATTTAATTAAGATTTACAATTATGAGAAAATATTTTTCGTCTTTATTTTCTGTTATATAGTTTTGATCACAGATGAAATTTATAATTTTTACAATAAAAATTATCTTGGATCACACTAAAAAATAACTCATTGTAATTATTAAATAAAGTGTAACTATCCTAAAATTTAAATGACTACAAAAACTTCTGCAACATGTGTGTGAATTAAATAACCTCTTAAAATTAAAATCATATCTATTTAGCACAAATATATATTATACGTTATGCAAAAGAAAAAATAACTCTAATGAAAAAACTGCATGTAGAACAATTAATTAACTTTTGATTAGACAGCAATGATAAATTTAGAGGCAAACAGATTTTTTTCTATTTTGACAAAATTTTCACTCAAAATCTTTTACAGATTGGAAACAAATTGTTCTTTCATCTCATGCAATATGCAAAGGAAAAATTTTTAACTGCAAATTAAGAAATCCTTGGAATTATCCGAAAGATTATCAACAGATTAATTGTTCACATGATAAAAGGAAATCATAGTATGCAGCACTTTTTCCTGCTGCTCGTCTCAAGGCAATCCCGAATATCAGTGCAGGACATCTCATGACCTCTGCAGGATGAAATGGAAGTCACCTTCTAAAATTATAATCAAGTACACGTCCACTCCAGTATAATAGTAAAAGGAGGTAAAAATTTCAAGTTAAAAGGATAAAAAGTCTAAAAATTAACAATTAGTCAATTTTCGCATAGGTAAAAAAGCATTGTTTGAAATTCAAATGCATTCGAAAAAAGTTACGAGATAATAAAAAAAAAAAAATTAAACTTTTCACTGATGTTATGGGAAGATTTTAATACAATTCATCTCATATATTCATCTCAACGAATCCACGTCCACTGTAAACCTGAATTAACACAAATATTTAAAAATTCAACCAATAAGAAAGTATCATTATACACTCCTAATAGAAAAATATAAAAAATTAAAATTATATATATATATATATATATATATATATATATATATTTATTTATAAATATATATATATATATATATATATATATATATATATATATATATATATATATATATATATATATATATATATATATATATATATATATATATATATATATATATATATATATATATATATATATATATATATATATATATTTATTTATTTATTTATTTATATATATATATATATATATATATATATATATATATATATATATATATATATATATATATATATATATATATATATATATATATATATATATATATATATATATATATATATATATATATATATATATATATATATATATATATATATATATATATATATATATATATATATACCGACCGATGGGTGAGTGGTTAGCGTTTCTGACTACTGAGCTGTGGGTCCCGGGTTCGAATCCCGGTTCGGGCATGGATGTTTCTGTTCTCTCTGGGTTTCTCTGTTCTTCTTTCTGTGATGTTGTATAAATGTGGCCCACCCAATAAATGGAGTTTCTGGTGGTATGGCGTGGGTAACGTTACTCGCCTCTGTGACTTAGTTCACAGGTGCCCGCTTGGTAACGATAAATGAGTAGCAGTTTCTGGCCTTGTTGTGGCATAGGGTTCGTCACCCAAGTGTGCCCGCCATTGGAAAATATATATGGATGTATGTATATATATATATATATATGTATATATATGAATTTATAATACTATAATACATTACTATAAAATGTTCTGCATTTATACTTCGCACATCTTTTACATAAATATTCAATTTTTATGATTTTATTTCGCCTTCTGCATTTCGTTGTTTTGAGAGTTGCTGATCGGGTTTATTTAGGTAAGGTTTATTTTAAGCCCCGAATCTCTGACGTACTCATATTTATCATTGTTATATTTTATGCGTAGGTAAAATTGAGGTAGGCTAGAGAATCCAATATCGTCAGATACAGAAAATTCCAAACATTTAAATGGCAGGTCATTTTATTCGAAAGAATGTCAAGATTATTCGAAAGAACATCTTGGCCAATCTATCTGGAATAAGAGCTTGAGGCCGGCCAAATCGTAGATGGGCTGACTGCTTGGAAAGGGATCTCTCCATTTTAAGAGTGATCAGTAGAAAGACCGTGGTCAAAAATAGAGCGGCTGGGAAGGAGCTTTCTTGAGAACGTTAAGGTCCACCCAGGGCTTAATTGACTAAAAACTGTATGACGACCGCGCTCCAATGCGTGGATTAGATGAGATAGTTATACCATATGGAGAACTTCAATATTCCGTGACTTATGAACGAAATAGAGACTTCAATTACCTTACGTTTATTATGTTCAACAAAGGAACGTATGTTGCATAAGAAACAACGAAAGAAATGTTGCATTTTACTTCACAATATCCAATTCTTGTTATTTACAGCATTTTTAGTGACTAAAGTAAAAAAAATGTGAACAAAATTTTTTATCACAAGGTGCATAGATTTCCTATGTGCTCCAGAAGACGTAGAAGGTAATACAAGAGAATATGTTGTATAATGACATACTATACTAGGATTCCACCTTTAAGCAGTACAATGGGCAGAAGTGATGACACCTTATAAAATAGGCCCCCACTGGGTGTGTCATCATATCCCCAAGTGGGTGGGCCCCAGTCATTTAGAAGCATGGACCAAGCATAAAACCCTTAGACTTGTCCTGCTAATTGCAAGGGTATCATTTTACGAAAAGAACATCGTGACCACGATAAATATAACGTCTCCCAGCCACCATAAGCAAAATGCAACGCATCTTCAACTAGGTTGGGATTCGAACTTGCTACCGATCGACAACGAGAAGGAAGATCTTAACCAACTAGGTCACCGCGGCCATACAAGAGAACATTTTTAAATGAATTACAAGGTTCATGACGTCAGAACTTTCTCATCAGCCAATCATTTACAGAAAGTTTTATCACCGAAAATATTAAATAGCTTAAATTAGAGTACGAAAATTACATTCAAAGATTTGATATAAGGCCCATAGTTTGAAAAGAAATTATTTTTATTTTTCTGAAGGAAAATCCATATTTATTCTATTTTGCCGTCAAAGTGTCAGAACTGTTGTACTACTGAATTGTGTGCTTCTATTTTACCTCATCAAAATACAGTTACAAAACTATATTTCACATTTTATATCGTAACAAAGTGATTATTATATTTTATAAAATAACATCCCATATACATGAAGCACAGAGACCCAGAAAGTTTCGAATTTTTTAATCGATTTTGTTTGCAGCTCGAAAGCGACTTCTTGCATTCAGGAACTAAATAAGACCAGAATAAACACAATTTAGAATGTGTATTCCCATTCATTTAAAATCACAAATTTGAGGAGGAGGAATTGAACCCAAAAACCATTGAACCGAAGCATAGAGCACCAACCAATTACCTGCTGGAACGGCCTTTTCACAATTGGAGTACGGGTTAAGTACGCCACTGTTTTTATTGTTTTTTAAATTTATCTAATGTGATATATTAATGTAATCTTTCAATTAACTTTCATCATCTATTTTTTTTTCTATTTTAAATTTGCAGATTACTTGATGTACAGTTATGATTATGCAGATTACTTGGGGTACAAAGTGCACAAGCTTCGTAGAAATACCGCAATAATTCTGGCCAAATCAAATCTCGATCATATATATATATATATATATATATATATATATATATATATATATATATATATATATATATATATATATATATATATATATATATATATATATATATATATATATATAGATAGATAGATAGATAGATAGATAGATAGATAGATGTAGGTATAGATATAGAAAGATAGATAAAATAAGTCACAAAATTTGAAAAACCAATTACAAGAAAAGATAAAATTTTGGAAAATAAAGAATAGGACAAAAGCATAGGAATCACGTCTTCGTCAGGAGAAAAATGGTGAGCTATGCAAATTAAACATTTTTTTTCTTTCTGATTTGCCTAAAAATCTTCGCGCATTTTCCCGGAAGAGTGTGTTAGTATAATAAAAGAAAGATCCACAAAAATATTTAGATTAAAAAAAGCAGTACATCAAAGCAATGTGCACAAATCTAAATTAGAAAAAAGAAACAAAAAAATTAATATAAAAATTATCAAAATACTGTTAAAAAATATATCAATGCCTGCAGATCAAAACTTTTTTATTAAATTGGGTGTCCCTATCTTCTGTATAGTTTAAAATAAAATTGACAGGAATATCATTGTCTTTTAGATGATTAATTAAACATTTTACTTGATATCAACTGAATTTATTATTATTGTAAATAAAATAGATGCTATTTAATTCATTAAATATAACATTGCTATAAAAATATTAGAGTTCCAATAAATAATTATAGATAGATGTATATAAATATATAAATTTTCAGTCATATATATATATATATATATATATATATATATATATATATATATATATATATATATAGTTTCAATCACGTGATGATAAAAATGCGAAAATTAAATTTGAAAATGATTCGTTATATAATCGAAATAAAAATATTTTGTTTTTTTATTTCCTACAAAAATAGAATAATAATCCAAGATGATATGAGAAAAAGCTTTAAAATATTGCTGTTATAATAAGCTTCGTTCATAAATTTTATTTTATACTTCAGTTAACAACACAGAAAAGTTTTCTTTTTCAAAAAAAATTACTTTCGTTCTCATTAATAATTTGTGAATTAAAGCAGGCAAAAATGTCATGAAAATAATAATTTTTTTAAATAATTCAAAGGAAATTTTCTTACCAAGTGAGAGAATTCCCGCAGTATGAAGTAAACTTATGAGTGTATATCGAAATGTGTCATTCCTTCGGTCCCTCTCCTTCCTAAGCGAATTAATACGCGCGGTCCATTAAACCAGATTTCAATTTCTTTTCCCCCTGAATGAGAGGTCGAGGAGTAATTGTCATTTGGGTGAAGGTCGTCTGGCTTAAAGCACTTGGATGAATTGCATCACAGGATTTTTTTTTCCTTTCATAAAGTCGTTATTTTATGTAGAATTACCTAGATATTTATATCATTTTATTCTGTTCTTCTAATTGGACGAATCTATTACACACTGTATTCAGTCACTTGCACGTTGATACAAGCTGTTTAATGATGGTCTTTTGACTTCGAGGTAATACCATTCAGTTTGGAGAATGAATCGGCGGATTCATTTCGTTCGATATGAAATTATTCAGATAAATGTTACTGGGAAACATAAATTGGTGCGTGAATGTCAACAACCATGATTCCTATGCGATTTCGAATGCATTAGAGTTATGGGCATGTTGACCCAAACCATTTACCCTCATCAAATAATTTCGGATGCACTATATCTACTTCGGGTGATAAATCGATGCCAAATACAAGTTGGCGCTGGAGAGCTCTGTATTCCAGTCATAGACACCTTGATATAAACCATTTAGCCCTCAACAAATAGTTTTGGATGTACTATATCTATTTCGGGTGATAAATCGATGCCAAATACAAGTTGGCGCTGGAGAGCTCTGTATTCTAGTCATAGACACCTTGACACAAACCATTTAGCCCTCATCAAATAGTTTCGGGTGCACTATATCTATTTCGGCTGATAAATCGATGCCAAATACAAGTTGGCGCTGGAGAGCTCTGTATTCTAGTCATAGACACCTTGACACAAACCATTTAGCCCTCATCAAATAGTTTCGGATGCACTATATCTACTTCGGGTGATAAATCGATGCCAAATACAAGTTGGCGCTGGAGAGCTCTGTATTCTAGTCATAGACACCTTGACACAAACCATTTAGCCCTCATCAAATAGTTTCGGATGCACTATATCTACTTCGGCTGATAAATCGATGCCAAATACAAGTTGGCGCTGGAGAGCTCTGTATTCTAGTCATAGACACCTTGACACAAACCATTTAGCCCTCATCAAATAGTTTCGGGTGCACTATATCTACTTCGGGTGATAAATCGATGCCAAATACAAGTTGGCGCTGGAGAGCTCTGTATTCTAGTCATAGACACCTTGACACAAACCATTTAGCCCTCATCAAATAGTTTCGGGTGCACTATATCTACTTCGGGTGATAAATCGATGCCAAATACAAGTTGGCGCTGGAGAGCTCTGTATTCTAGTCATAGACACCTTGACACAAACCATTTAGCCCTCATCAAATAGTTTCGGGTGCACTATATCTACTTCGGGTGATAAATCGATGCCAAATACTAATTGGCGCTGGAGAGCTCTGTATTCTAGTCATAGACACCTTGACACAAACCATTTAGCCCTCATCAAATAGTTTCGGATGCACTATATCTACTTCGGGTGATAAATCGATGCCAAATACAAGTTGGCGCTGGAGAGCTCTGTATTCTAGTCATAGACACCTTGACACAAACCATTTAGCCCTCATCAAATAGTTTCGGGTGCACTATATCTACTTCGGCTGATAAATCGATGCCAAATACAAGTTGGCGCTGGAGAGCTCTGTATTCTAGTCATAGACACCTTGACACAAACCATTTAGCCCTCATCAAATAGTTTCGGATGCACTATATCTACTTCGGGTGATAAATCGATGCCAAATACAAGTTGGCGCTGGAGAACTCTGTATTCTAGTCATAGACACCTTGACACAAACCATTTAGCCCTCATCAAATAGTTTCGGATGCACTATATCTACTTCGGGTGATAAATCGATGCCAAATACAAGTTGGCGCTGGAGAGCTCTGTATTCTAGTCATAGACACCTTGACACAAACCATTTAGCCCTCATCAAATAGTTTCGGGTGCACTATATCTACTTCGGGTGATAAATCGATGCCAAATACAAGTTGGCGCTGGAGAGCTCTGTATTCTAGTCATAGACACCTTGACACAAACCATTTAGCCCTCATCAAATAGTTTCGGATGCACTATATCTACTTCGGGTGATAAATCGAATGCCAAATACAAGTTGGCGCTGGAGAGCTCTGTATTCTAGTCATAGACACCTTGACACAAACCATTTAGCCCTCATCAAATAGTTTCGGGTGCACTATATCTACTTTGG
>JAJQOW010000986.1:0-70077 GCA_037975125.1 Latrodectus hesperus | reverse complement strand
ATTATGCTGAATTTCTTCGATCTTTAAGACAATTTTCATCATGTAAGAGTGGTTAAATATTAAAAATAAAAAGAATGGAAATTCATCTCATTTAAATGGAATTCCACTAAATTTTTTTCAAGACTGGAAGATTATAAAAATAACAAAATTCTTCAACTTCACAAAGATGTCATTTAAAAATCGACACACTAGTACGGGGAAAAACAAAAAACTTAAAATGAAAGTGAATCGTTTTGTTTTAAATATTCCAATAACACATGGTATTTTTTAAAACTAAAATAATATGGTATTTGAATATTCATTAACAGGTGTCTGCGAAGTGCGTTAGGACAATTAAATACAACTGTTATGAAAAATACTAGAATGAATTTTACTTTAGGATAAATATCAATTGCAAAATTAATAGGATAGAAGCAGAAAATATTGATTATTTTGTGATAAATATAAAAAGTGAACAACAAGCTTGAAATTTTTAACTTAAATTGTTCGATTCATTTATTAAAAGGTAAACATTCAAAGATTCTTAAATCTCAATTTTTTTCTATTTTTGCCCATTAATTATGAATAAACAATAGATTGAAAATTTAAGCACAAAAATAGCTACGAAAACCCTCTTAATTTCTCACTGAAATAAATTAATCTGATAAAAACATTCTTGCTATTATGATATCTAAATTGTAAACGAATATTTTTAAAAATTCAAATATCAGAAATAATCATAAATATTAAGTTTTAGTATAAACTGCTTCTTTTAGTATGTTTATTATTGTAATATTAAGTTCATAGAAGTTTTGATAACGTGTAAAAAATTTTGTATTTTAGATTTATTATTATTAGACACGAATTAATTATTAGATACATTTCAAAATTATTTGAATAATAATTTGCTTAGACAGATATTTTTCTCACCTTTAAAAAATACTTTCGTCTATATATTGAAAACATTGAATTCAATTTTATCAGCTTTATATTAAGTTTTACTTTTTACCGTGTTTAAAAAAATGTTACTTTTTCTCCATGTTTAAGCAAAATGACATTTGCCATGAAAAATACATAATCACGATATATTTTTCTTTTACTGCAAATAAAATGTCAGATACGAATCCTATAACTCATAATTTATTACATACAAAAAATTAATTATAATTTAATTATATATTGACAAAACTATCTCAAATAAATCAAGATGATAGCTTATACAACACTAGAATTTCTTCCCTATTCTTATTATTTATTGTTAATTTTAAATTAATAATTAGCTTTAGTTTCATTTAATAACTAGGAGTGTGACTTACTTTCGCAAATTTATAGAAATTGAAAATCACTGCACTTGGACAAGCTCAACTCGAAAAGCAAACAAACTCAAAAATTAATCTAAACCTATTAGACTTCTCAACAAGAAAGCTATACGAAATAGTTTAAATCACATTTATGAACAAGATTTAAGACTTGGAAAATGATTAAACACGTTACAAATTAGTAAATGCGAGGGCGTTTGTGTGGGAGAAGTCTATTGTAAGTTTACACGCAAAAAGATTCAACATTGAATCGATTCATGACGAAATCACGCAAGTTTGTTATTCAAAATCAATTGCCAGCAGGTCATTGGAATAAAAGGAGTTATTAGCAATCCAACATTAAGCACACTATTAGAAAAG
Source organism: Latrodectus hesperus (assembly GCA_037975125.1). Lineage (NCBI taxonomy): Eukaryota > Metazoa > Arthropoda > Arachnida > Araneae > Theridiidae > Latrodectus > Latrodectus hesperus. The sequence continues at coordinate 68,419 of JAJQOW010000986.1, read as the reverse complement.
GAAAAACCAAATCGCTGATTCGTTAGATGACAGTTAAAAGTATTTGGGAGAATTTTGTGTGTGTTAGTTTTGTTTTATACTATCAAATCTAAGGTTTTCGTTTAGAAAGAGATTCAAAAGAAAAAACAATCTTCGCAATAGTCTCTCCCAGTTCTTGAAAAATACTCGAGTTTAATAATAAATAAGTGTACGAAGAATAATTATATTGAAATTAATAAACTTCCTCGAATTTATTGTATTATTATTTCATATATCCACTAAAATGGTTTAATTTTGTTCATATTATCTGAATTTTTTTCAATTGGCATGTCTTGCTTTACTTTATAAATGGGAGATTGGCAATTATTTAAAGTGTAAATTGATGAATGCGTACATAGCGGTGTAGAGAAGCCCCGGATGGTACATTAAGGGTTAATAGATTGGAATATTCGCTCATCACCCAGCGCCTCGTCATTTTGAACCACGGTCAGGTGACGAGGTCACACCTGATCTAGCTCCCATCTTTTCACTTCCACTTCACACCAGTGGAGGGACTTTGCAAGTCACAGATTACCGTTGATATGCTCCCAACTCACAGAGCTCCCCCCTAGTAAGGGAGAAGGTGGTCACCCTCCCAATCACTGCCGGCGGCAGCTGATGCTTCGCTTTGCTGATCTTAACAGGACTGAGCCACTGGAGCTCAAATTGATACATATACAGTCCCGTCGAATTTAAGTGCACAGTTCAATTGAGTAGGGCTGCTTGGAATGGAATGAAACTTATAGCAATACACGTAGTTAACGAGGATCTCTTAGTAACACATAAGTCATTTTTTTTCAAATGCTTATGGAAGCATGTCCGTGTAATATAAATTAGAATTAAAGCTGCTCTGAATTCACTGTACAGTTGTTGAAGCTGCGATGCACACCGCGACCGCAAGAACGAGTCTTTTTTTTTTTTTTTTTAATCTTTCCTACTTTAAAATTGTTATCTATGCGTAACCGCCATAGTTAAAGAATATTATGCACTTACAAATCTCTTCTCTCTCTCTTTCTATATTCCCATGAAGTAACGTTTTGAAAAAATTCTTTTTTTGTCATTTTGTCATTTTAGAAAAATATTTGTATTCACCACAATGGCGGGATTGTTTCGTTTCTCTGAATACCAGAAATGCTTGAAAAAGCTGATGAAAGGTTCAGTTTGTTGGTCATTAAAAGATTTTTCTTTCGAGCAAGGACTAATTGAATCTGTCTGAAGTGCATTCCGAACCATTACAAACATCTACAGTAAAATTTCTTAATTTGTATAGTAAATTGTTATAAAATTTGGTTTAGTAATTTGCGGCAGAATGCTATGGTAAAACATTTATGAATTTTTATATTCTACATATCATTAAATATCTAATTTAGGGAACAGTAAGCCATCTTGACAGGAACTTACGGAATATGTAGACTATCTTGAATGTTTGCTTTAGCAACTGCGTACCCTGACCATTGAGCGAATCCGATTGAAACCCACAATTCAAAGTCTATTCCGAAGTCTTACAAATATCCACACCTAATCGAAACATTCGAAGTGAGCTGAATTCCTAATCGCGAGCCGTTTTACTGACTGAACATTGAATGTTTTTTAAAACAATGCTGAAATTTTACAGGAGTGAGTAGGTGGCAATACAGTTGTTGGATGGACCAAAATGTTGAACGTTCACTTTTTGAGTATGTATAATAATCCTACGATTTTAAGATTTTCAGAAATAGAATTCTCCGTGCTTATTAAATTATTTGATTTTTACGGTCATTTATGAAAGACAAAAAACTAAATTGCTGGCTTGCATTTATTGTAAGCAGCAAGGAACAATAGACGTAACCCATACATTATAAAAAAGAGAAAAAGCTTTTAATGGGATAAGCAAATTATATTGATAGGTACACTGAGAACACCAATCACTAAGACGAGATTTTACGAGATGAGTGATGTCAAAAGCATACCGACAGATTCCATTTCGAAATCCATCACACACACACAAAAGCCATATTACAGATAATAGATTATGAGCCTTAACATCCCTTGAGTATCTACTTCTCGTGTAACCGGTCATTTAAAAATTTTCTAAAATTTCCATTCCCAGTCAAAATGTGCAAATATTGTCTTGAGAATATAAAAATGGCTCATAAAATGTATGTGTGTGTGTATGTGAACGAGGAATACAACATTACTTACTAAATAGAATATTTCATAGGGTCAGACTTTGACTTTTCAGACTATGTCAGACTTTTTAATAAGAAAACGCACCAAATTTAGTTCACTGATTCAAAATCTCGCTTTATCCTGTCACATTGAACTGTTAGCCTCCAAACGGACATTTTTGCACAGAAATGCCAATAGACAAAAAACCTACAGCTTAAATCAGCTTCCGGACCACAGCAAACATCTAAGTCGGAAGTAACCACGAAAGATTGAGCTGAAAGCCGCATAGTTTTAGAGTCGACGTAGAATACTCAGCAAAAGGATTTAATAAGAAAACTTTTACTGAGCGATTATTAAACTAATAATTAAGAAAACGCTATTAATGGTTTGAATAAATTACCTCAGCAGAAAATGCCTTAAACCTTTGGTAGAAGCCAAAAATTAAATTTCATGAGGAAATATCCAACCTGAAGTGTAAGAGAATACAAGTTTTTTTTTTTCAATTCAAATACTTTGTAAACCGTATCATTAGTTCAAGTTATACTTGCAAACCAAATCATTATATATATATATATATATATATATATATATATATATATATATATATATATATATATATATATAAAGTAATTTTCTTCCCAATCCATTTTATATTTCCTATGATTCCTAGAATGATGTCCTTTCCGACAATACCGTCCATAAAACGATAAATAAACCCCAAACAAAGCATAAGAACTGAATATTTTATGGGACTGAAAAGTATTCGAAAATTGTGACTGAAATATAAATTATTCGAGCTCACGGAAATTTATCTGAGCGTCAAGAAATCCAATGAACGGTTTCGCGCCCAACAACAATGGAAAATGGGGAGAGATTATTTTCAATTTAGATTAGATTATTATCTATCGTCATTGTTTTCAAGATAAGGATATATTTAAGAATAACTAGATAAGGATATTTAATATTGAATACACAAACGGCATTCAAACCTCTAAGTTAGAAACGTATCATTTGTCTCATTTTTCTTATTGATTTATATTTGAATTCTTTAAATAATTTAAAGTAATGTTTCATATTTTAAGAGAGGAAAGAGATGTCAATTTTGCAATTAGTTGAATTCTAAGGTCCACGAATATGCTCAAATTAATAAAATTTGCAATTTACAAAAATATTTTGCAAGCTATATGCAAAGCATAATACAGAACGAGACAATTTTTCTTAAAAAACCGTAAAATTCAGGAAAAATCGAAAACAAAATAAAGAGTAAAACGCATTTAAAAATATATGATATATAGTTTTAATATTTACTTTCACCCAATATATTTTTAATTACACATCATATATTTTACGACTTTAGAATTTTACGCATTCCAAAAATAGTAATGATTACAGAATGTCAGAAACAAATTTTCTTTCAATAATAACTTTTTTCTAACATAAAATAGAACGAATAAAAATGTTACTTATTTCAAAAGCATTTCTTCCAAGGAGAGAGATTTCCTCAACTGTAAATTGAGATTATATTGGTTTTTTCACTGAACAGTTTTAGTTTTTGCACACGAGGGCCAATATGATCGGGATTTGATTCTAGTTCCGAACCACTTCAAACATCCATGCATGAGGTGGGAATCGAATCCATAGCAAGAAGAAGATAAATTACTTTTTCTGGAAATTATACCCCATTTTTCATATTCTAATTTAAATTGTGTAAGGTATTTTACATTTATCTAAATTTTAAACTATGTAAATTATACTTTTCTTGAGTGTGATTTGTTTTTTGTATCGATACAAAATTAACAAAACTTAAAAATTGGTTTAATAATAAAACAAGGAAAATCATATAGCTGCATATTTTACAAAAAATATCTCTCAAATATTTTTACTTAAGCACTTGTTTTGCTTAATACATAGAAATGTTTTCAAATTTTATAAAGTATTGAACAAAATATTTCGAAATTTTTCTTAAATATTTTTCAAAATTTTTATAGGAGCATAACTTTTAATGGTAACTTTTATTTGCCACTACATACCCTTCGATCAATTCGATGGGAGACTAACTTTAAAGGGGATTTTGAACCCCTGAAACTTCCACAGAAAAGGTGTGATTCGAACTTATGAGCTTTAAAATCTAAGACCAGATCACTCATCATTGTTTCCAGTGCAGCTCATTTTAGTAATAATTTAATCAAAATTAAAACAATTTCCAGGTATTTTTAAAATATAAATAAATATCCCACATTTTTAATGCAATAAATCAAAAAAATACATTTTAAAAACATATTTGAAAAAAAATCTAAAAATTTTATAAAAGGAAAAGCACATTTTTCATATCCTTTGAACTATTTAATATTAGAAATTGTATGAAAGCTAGAATCTTTGATTGCTCAGATCAAACTCTTAAAAGAATTATTGTTTACATCAAACATTCATGTAAAAAAAAGCATCATAAAAATGTAAAAAACATCAAACATTCATGTAAAAAACATCAAACATCATAAAAAGCCTATGTTATTAATTTCTTAAAATACATACATTAAGGAGATTTTCCGTCCTTACATTTTTTAGCTATCAACATGCATGTCTTTAGAGAACTCATTTGCATGACTCAGGCAGACAATTTAAGGGACTCAATTGGAGCTTGATAATGTAGGGATTGATAATGTAGGGAAAGTTTCTAATATTTACTTTAACAAGTAAAATATTTGGTGCTATTTACAGCCCAAATGAATTAGATATCCAATCTTACTTTTGTGGAGTTTTTAGCAGAAAATTATTACCTCGAATAAATGTTCAAAATAATAATTATCGGGCCTTACGTTTGCATAAAATTATTATCCAACATTCTGTTTCTTCTGTTCTGTTGCCCTTACAATTTTAATAGCTTCATTCATTTAAAAATTTGAAACTTGAATACTAATTTTAGCTTGCAAAATATTCTGTGCATTTTTAAAAAAGAAAATTATATCCAAGTTAGTTGAATTTTTAAACTTAATTTGTTATATTTAATAAATTTATCATTTCAATCATTTGTTAATTTTGGAAGTAGTTAAATAATGCTTTACTTACAATTCAAGATGTTTATTCATTCACGAACGAACAAAATGTTGCCAAACCAAACTCAAAAACGCAGTTATTTATTTTTTCGTACTCGTTTCCACCAAACGATTTCGAAATTAAATATGCAGGCGTTCTCCCAAACGCTCTCGTGCGTCTTTCACGCATTCGCGACAACGACGAAAGGTAATTGAAAACCATTGGACAAGAAGCGCTCTGACGCACTTTCTCTAAAGAAATAATTTCCTCTTCGCGTTTCCGTCCATCTGGGCCTGTTGATGGCGGCAGTGATTGGAGGAGTGACCCGGCTCATTGACGGGGTGGAAAACGCCTCACTGGTGTCTCTTGCCAATTAAACGCGGTCGGATCGTTTGGTATTCTGACTCTCGGCGCGGCTCTATTTATAGATCAGTTGCTTAAGAAGTGCTGGGCATCTGTCAACAGCATGCGGTCTGTTGTTTGTGACATGTGTGCAAGGGTTGCTTGGAGCGTTTATAGTATAAGGTACATTAATTTGATGAAAAATATGGAACATGAATTTTTTTTGTGCACGTGGGAACTCAGCAGACAGAAATGTTGTTCGTATGACCTGAAGATAGAGGGTACAATCTTGACTAAGATAAAGTCTATCGTAATGTTACGAGTTTGATGCCCATTCTCCAGTAAGTTGTGACAGTTGGATAGAAATTGTCAACAGTGTCCATGTCGTTTGGGTATCGTTCATTGCCAAGAAGAACTTTATGTCTGCATAATATTTCCAACACTTATATTCTCGTGTTTCCCATAATGCAGGGAAAATACACGCATACAAATGCATTGGACGCATTCATTTTATTACTTAACTTCTTAAAGGGAGATTGGTATAATAAAATACGTTCATCAAATGAATAAAAAAAAATTCCCTTTTAAGTTGTTAACTTCTTAATACTTCTGCAAAAGTTAGAATAAAAAGGAATATGCAGCAAGGAATATTTATTTTCATTGCATATCTACCATTATTGCTTTTCATTTGTTTTTTATGTTTACTGTTATTAAAAGCAATGTAGCGATGAGCTGAGGTGAAACGATTTCTTACATACAATATGTTCGATTTTTTAAAAAGTTGTTGTTGTCGTGTGCCAGTTAGGCTGGCAAAATGGGGTGCGCTGCTCCACTTTTTCAACTGAACCCTATTTTGGTGTGGAGTCTGACTTCTTCAGTACACACATGCTATAGGGACCCGTTTTTAGGGTAGGCAACCATTCACAACACATTCATACACAGAAAGGATAAAGACAGGATAGATAGAGAGAGATAGTGCACCCATTCCCGAACTGAGATTCGAACCCAGGACCTCCCTATCCGTAGTCAGGGACTGATAGACAGGGCGGGCAGCTTTGAAAAAAGTAAATATAATGATAAGATTACAAAATTAATTACATCAACAGTGTGGAGAAAGAGTTAACAAAATGGTGACATCTATCGGAGGAATCTCAAAACAAAGCCGTACTTTCACCTTCGTGGCGCTCTTATTAAACGAAAGACTCAACCTTTTGACTTATTTTCATAGCCGCAGGGTAACAAGGTTAGTTTGACCAAGTATCATAAGTTACAACAACATATATCTATATGTCTTCATTTACTGTAATATTTTAGTGTACAGTGGGTGGGCACAAAAAAATTGATCCTGTATGGAATCTTAAATTACGATAGTCATTATAAGCTTATTCATTAATGCATAAGTTCAACATTTAAGAGGATAAAAAGATGGTTGGTCTATGTCTTGCTCAATATATTGCTTGTGAAACATATAACTCGCATATATGTGGATAGTCGTTAATCGGATACCTACCAGTTATACTTAGAGGGCATAAGCCTGTTCATTTTCAAAGATGTCTTTCCAGTGGTAACAAATGGAAGGTGCATTTTACCTATCCAATTTTAGACAGAAAAATAACAGCTCAAGTTTCGATCCAAGTACTTGCTTTTTACTAAAAAATATGAAACATTTGACTTTATTCATCATTTCTGATCGCCAATTATTTGAAAATGGTAAACAAATAAATAGACAATCCTTTTTTATGACTGCCATGGCCTCTCATTGGTAGTTTTATTAGTCAATTCCATTAATAGTATCAAAATTCATATCTACTGTATATAATTAATTGATATAAATTTAACTGAGCAATTATTTTGTTTTCTCATAAAATAACACATTAGTAATAGCCAAAGATAAAAACCAAATTTCAACAATAATTTATTGGTGAAACAATAATGACTAAAATAAATACTTCAATGCGCGGGGATTAAATTTAAATGTATATTTTTTTAAAATAATGACTTCAAAAACTAAAAAGTCAGACGAAAATTAGGATTTATTTTATAAGAGAAAATTAGCAGTAATTTAAATTAAAATAATAGCTAGTTTTCAAAGCACCTTTTCTTAAAAACGTTACACCTTTGTTTCTAATAAGAATCAATTATATTTTCTCGCACCAGAATGTGCATTTCTGAAATATAGCTGAATATATGCCAATGAACTCAAAAGATATGATTATGACACCTTAAATTAAAATAACACGTGTCATTTTTTACTGCGAATTATTTTAGCCTTTATTTTCCAGTTCAACGATGCATTTTTCGTTTCCCATTTCAGAACAGCATTCTTATTGCACGATTTGAATTCCATGCTCAACAGTTTTTGGCATGATACATTCATTAGTTGTAACCTCGTATCTTTCAGTTGGAATGAAGCGTGAAAACGATAGTGTTAGTTCATCGTTCACTTACTTTACAAATTCTAACGCCTTTTGAAATTTATTCTGATAAAGGAAAAATTATAAATAAGCTTACCCAGTGATAGAAGAGCATCAAATCCCGGGCTTATCTTCTGCGTCCACTGCGGTATTATTTTTTCTTTTTTAACACACTACCTATAAAATGTACTTCCTGAACACAAATTAACGCCGTTAATGGCTGATGAAGACCATTGGTTGTTAGGCTGCCCACCAAGCGGTAACAAATAAAAATAAGTATAATGTGTAAGAAAATAAAAACCTTATTAAGATATCAAAATAATAAAAGCAAAGTAAAAAAAAAATAAACGATAAAAAAATTCAAAATTCTAAAATTAGCTTATAAATTTTAGCACTTGCATCAGTCTTAATGCTTTTCTATTCACTTTTCGACAATTTTCTATAATAATTCATTTGAATTGGAGTGTAAAATTCTTGTTTGGTAAAGATGTAAAGGCAAACAACTGAATTTTCGAAATTAAAGTCACGCTGTCACAATACAAAGTAAAATATACTGGTACACAAAACGAGCAACAACGTTAATTTTATGTAGATAGCCATGAAACTGCACAAAAGTTCTTGTGATCATCACGCTATTCAGTAGAAAGATCGTGCATATGCAGATATCAGAAACAAAATGCTCCAAGCGAAAGCTTGCTCACTTTTACAAAAAAGGATATGTATACTCAATTAAAGGCATTCCCTGCAAATTCAACTGAGTTCTTTCGTAAAATATCGCTAGAAGAAAATCTATATGACCTCACAGGTAAAAGAATGATAGGAAAGCTGGAGCATAGGCGTAGTAATGACGAATGTGTATTAAATAGGTTCGGAATCAATAGAAGTGTCGTTTCATGCACTTGAAAAGCCTCCCAAATCATTGGTACAGCTGTTAGAAAAGTTGGTGGGGACTACCCCAGGAGTACAACTGCAGTTAATGACAGGCGAAAAGAGCCCGAAACTTGTCCACAAAGCGACATTGCTCAGCAGCAGTGTACAGAAACAGAGCCACAAGCGTCACCGTTACTGTGTAAAGATAGCTTCACAAAGATAGCCTTCTTGCGCACCGTCTAGATTCTAGACTGTGGGCACTTTCATAGCGTTCTAGACTCTAGAAAACTATGAGAGTGGCCATCGGCGCCACCGTTTAGAATTGCTCCGAAGAGCACAAAACCCAGATATCTCATGAATGGAGTTGTATCCTTTTTACGAATCAGAGTTATTTAGAGCTGCTAGAGATTCCCAACACCAGTTGATTTGGAGAAAGGTCAGGACACGGTTTCATCCCAGTAACAACACAAAAGGAACACGCGTTACAGTGTACCTGGAGTTGCCGTCTGGTGAGGGGAGTTGTGCTGAATAGGTGGACACATCTCCACGTTTTCAACAGGATTTCCGTACACGAAAATTATGTTGTAAAGAAACAATCCTTTCTCCCACGCATCTGTTCATCAGATACTGAAAGTGTAGATATCACTCTAATGGATTGTCCAGTTCCTAATATATAAGTATTCCTCTGGTTTAAATTCCATTTAACTTGTGGGGATGCTTTGTGGTGATGCCTTAAAAATCCTCCAAGGAATGCATAGCAACAGATACTAATAAAGTAACAGCACTCTTATATCAAGAGTAATTGGACACTTTGGTGATGACCTTGGAAAAATAGTGTGAAATAGCCATCGCAATAAAGGGAGGACACATCCCATATTGAGGAATATCTGCTTATTATTTTGTCTCTTAGACAGAAAATCATGTGTATAGATACTGTAAGCTCAGTAAAGCCTTCTTTTGTTTAATCCTATACTGTATGAATTGTATTCATTTTTACGTAACTGTGCTTTCGTCATAGTTTAAGTTAAAATGTCATCCCTCATTTCGGAATTTCATGTCTTTCATATGATTTTTCGGAGAGTTATGGTCAAAATAACTGCTATGACTTAAATTTTGCTCACCAATGTATGTAATTGTCAACTATATTTTGATAATTTTTACCTTGTTATTTATATTAATTTCAATAATAATAATGAAATATTAATTTCTTCAGAAACTATCAGAAATGTGTGTGTGTGTGTGTGTGTGTGTGTGTGTGTGTGTGTGTGTGTGTGTGTGTGTGTGTGTGTGTGTGTGTGTGTGTGTGTGTGTGTGTGTGTGTGTGTGTGTGTGTGTGTGTGTGTGTGTGTGTGTGTGTGTGTGTGTGTGTGTGTGTGTGTGTGTGCATACTGCAAATTCCCAATTATCTCTCAGCCAATTATCTACGTTTCTACGTTGCAAGTTATTTGTGTTGTCTAAATTTTTAAAAACGTCTATTTCTTAGTTATAAAAAATGTCCATGAAAAAAAAAGTAGAGTCTTTTGGCTGACCTTCTAAATAAGTAAATCTACAAATTTATAAATGGTGGATGACTTTGTTATTTTTCGAGTTACAAATATGTTCATGTAACTTACTGGTGGTTTAAATGGGTAATTCTATATTTTTGCATTGATTGGTTCCCTTTCTTCATATTTTTCCTCATTATCTTCTAATGCCTTGACACCGCAGTGTAGGAAATCACAATTTGTTATAAATAAATGCATGTTTAATGTTTTATTCTCCGCTTTAATGCCCACAAAGTATTTTTTCGCACTAAATCGCAGATGCAGTTAATTTTGTAAATCACTTTTTTCTATCTTATACCATTTTCGAAATAGGAATGTCGACTGAGCAGTTTTCCACCAAGTAGCGCCTAAAGTGTGCATAAATATGGCTTTTATAAGTATATCAACAGCCATTACGAACTTAAAAAAAAAGGGTGCCTAAGGATTTTAGTGAACATACTATCAGTACTGCATTTACAATATATACTGCATTACTATATTACTCTTTATTCTCCATTTCTGATAAAAGTGAGTATAGACAAACGTATTATAAGCATTATGGAAGTAAATGCACAGGATTATTGATTCTTAGTCTTCCCATTATCTATAAGCAATTAATGAAAAAACTCCCAGTTTACCATAAAATTTTCAGAAAATTATTCATATTTTGTTCCTCGAATGATTTTGAAAACACATATTATCAAATGGCTGTGAGAGACTTGACATCTTTTGTATAACAAAAGCGAATTTTACAAATAATCCTTACTCAAAAGACATATTTCAAATGAAAAATTCCTTGCAGATGAATATAAATCTAGCAAGGAGTAATTCGTGGACAAATCGAGCAGATCTAACAATTAGGAATTTTAAAGATGAATTCATAATGCAGTTAATAATGAAGTGGAAGTCATTTTATAAAACAAATGGCTGAAACATTAGGATTGACTTGTCATTTATAATCTTGAACATAAATTTGTAAACTATTTCGATTCTATTAGTAAGTATAAATGTAAAAAAATTAAAGCAGAGTATAATTTTTTTCATTGTACTTAATCGTCTTATTATTTCAAGAAAAATGCGTATATTTTGTTTCTTACAGGTATGGTTGCAGCAAAGTTGGTTTTTATTGCATGAAATATATGGTTGAGAGTAATAAAAAGTAAAGGAATTACATATTTTTATATTCCTTTACTCGTAAAATTCATTATTATGAAACATTTTTTTCTTTTTCTAAAATCAATTATTTTATCCAGTATTAGAATCGGAAAATGGTATAAAACAGAAGATTTTTATTGCGAATTTTCAAAAATTATTCACTTAGAAATATTAGGCTCATAACGATTATCCTCATATATTTGTTAAAGTCATATCAGTGATAAAAATAATCAATTCTTTTATGATGATAATACTCCATAGATAAGATTAATTACGAAAAGTGGTCGTTAAAACAATAAATTATTGTATCATAAAATATCGTTGAAACTAATTTCTTATGTTATTCAGTAGCATAAAAAAAGACTAGGAATTGCAATTAAACTAGGGGAAAATATAAAACCGTTTCGACCAAAAGTAATGACAAGTTTTTACTTTAAAAAACAAAAAATGCAGATTCAGTTTTTAAAATAGTAAATTTAAAGCATTGATTTCATGGGAGAAAAATTAATTAAATTCATTCTGAAAAATTTGAAAGAGATTTTAGCAACTAATTTTTTCTTCAAAATTAATTTATCTTTTCACATTATGTAAGTCAAAATAAGAATCATTTTCTTAAACTTTTATTTAATTTTTTAAAACTGATTTAATATGTAATACAAGAATGAGAATTCATAGCAGAGCAGCAGAAACTTAATGGATTTACACAAAAAAAAAACGATGTTGTCAATCAGTAATTTGAATGATGGCTCCTTAATTATGAATAGATCTTCCTTAAATGTATAGAATGAAAAGGGGGGGGGAAATACAGCAAAAGTTCTTCTAAAGCACAAAATTCAATTTGTAACTGAAGAAAAAATCGTGATATTATGCGCATTCCATCACATAATATTTTATGTTATAAATATATAATGGACTAAATAACGATACAATGTGTGTGTGTGTGTTTTTAAAAATGATTTTTTGATGATTATGATTTTTACAAAATAACAAAAAATCAAAATAAAATTACTTAATTCTCAAAATATGAATTAAGATTTTTTTATTTAAAAGGAACAAGCTTTTATTATATTTTTGCAAGCATGTTACAGGTTAAGATGTTTTGAATTTAAAAACAATTGATATGAGAATAAAGAGATAAAAAGAATCCTTGTGAGAAATATTACTCATATGATTCCTTCGTTAGTGACACACATATTGACTTCCACACAGCTATCGATAGGAAAAAGAATAAATGTGCGACGAGCCATAAAATTGTCATAAAGGAAAAATATCCTTCATTTTCGTAAATGAAAGATATTAATTGAATCGCAACAAGCTTATCGATGGGAGCCAAAAAAATAATCACATTTACTTATTATAAATGAATCAAATCGTAAGGCTTCATTTCATTCCTAACAATTTAACAATATCAAAAGCTTTTAATTTATTTTGACAGAAAAATTATAAACCTACAGATAAAAACAATAATTTTAAACGTAATGCAATTTTTGTAATAGTAACGAAAATCACGGAATTCTACAACAATTTTTAAAAATGAGTAAAAAATATTATGGAAAGTTTTTTTTTTTTTTTGAAATTATTTTGTTCTTTTAGAAAATATATAAAATTAATGTTTCCTAGTTAAAATAGAATTTTATGAAAACGGTGTTAAAGAAATATTCATTCTGATATTCAAATTCTTAATTACAATAATGTTTTAAAATTATTTTTTGTTGTTATTCTAAGTTGAATTTAAAAATTCAGCTTTCATAAATTAAATATCTGTTAAACTTGCTGAAATATATAGGTATTCAAGTGAAAGTAAATGCATTTCATAAAATAGCTACTAGACCTTAACATTATTATTGCATTCACTTAAGTTTTATGCTTATATGTCATTCCACATTGTCATAAAAAAGGAAATATGAATGAAAAAAATAAAATTTGTGGTCACGTACATAGTATAGAATATTGGTTCATTTTAATGATAAGTAAGTTCCAACTGTTCACAAGATGATGTATTTAAATAAAACTGTTGTAATTAAATATCTATTTTTTAAGGAAAACCAAACAAATTATACGGAGAAGAGTCAATTCGAATTGACTACAGGAATTGTCTTATTAATTATTGTACATTTGAATCTGTTAATACTTTGACATACTTAGGATCAATCATTAACGTTTCAAATATAACTTTCGAAGAGATGAATTGTAAAGCTGCAAACAGAGAGGGGGAAACAGATACTTGTTTTCGTATCGACGTCTTTTTAAGAAATAAACTAATCTTTAAAGTAATCAACTTTAAGGTATACAAAATGATTACCATTCCCGCTGTGTCATATTTTTGTGGGACTCGGACAATGAAGACATCAGTGACTGAAGATCATTTGGACGTAAAATGTTGATCTGGGGCCATTCAGGTATCTCTGGAGAACTCACAGAGAACCACTCATTAAAGGCAAACGCAGAGTGAAATGTCACAACGTCGGCCACATCCAGAGACACAATGATAATCGTGGGACCGAATTCTTCTACAGGAAGCCTGTGTGCAACAGAGCAAGAGCAGAAAGAAGGTGGCTGGGTGATGCGCTGAATGACCGTTTGAAGGGGACCAACTGGAAAAGGGACACGCAGAGAAGTCCTTGCTGCAGGCTGAGGCCGGACTGCAGGGTCAGTCATGAAGAAGAACTGATTATATTTTACCCTCTCTCTCTTAAAAACAGAAATAAACTGTATTATGATAGAAATTTTGGATGCATAATACAATACTTCAAATTTCAAGAACTATATTATTTCCTATACAGATCTTTTTATACATTCCTTTAGCAAATACAAAGATGCACACAAACATTACTTGAATGGAAGAATAAGAAAATAACGATTAAAAAAGTAATATCTTTCTGCCGGAAGATAACGTGCACTCACACACATTTTAATTATATACATTTTTTTTTTTTTTTTTTTGAAATAGCTGGATTCTGAATTTTACAAATCCGATCATAAATAAAAATACAGCTTCTAAAGAAAATTTTGTTTCACGAAATTTCTACCTTATTGTTAAGCGGAAATGTTTTGCTAACTGGCAGCGGATTGGTGACTGGCCTGACCTTCAGTTCAAGGGCCTTTTGGTTCGATTCTCTCTTCGAGTTTGGAGAATTGTAGTAGCTCGGAATCTAATTTAAACAGTACATCTAAGTTGAATTAGCTCTTGTGTGCAAAAATTAACCTTGTAAATGAGACAAGTAAACAAAACCAATAAAAATGCCCAAATTATAGTACAGATTTCACATCCATATACCTTAGAATTATTAGAACATGAATTGAAATAACACACACACATACAACATTTAATGTGTATTTAAATTACTAGGAATGACAAACTCAGTTGATATAAAATATTAAAAAACACGTAGTTTTTTAACAAAGGTTTCACCTTTTAAATTCTTGTTGACTGAAATTTAGTTTTCTAACACACACAGTTCTAAAGCCTCATATTAGAATTTAGAGGGGGAAAATTCAATTTTTCAAATTTGCACTTCAAGTCTCCTCTAAAAGAGGCGAAACAAATTTTATACATTAAGGTATAATCTGAAAATATCAGACTTGATTCGGCGTAAAACATGCTGCACACACAGATCAAATACAGTACATCAATTGTCCTTAGTTATCGATATATGCATGTAAATACATTATCAACAGGAATGAAATTTCATGTTAAGATATTTTTAGATGTAATGACTGCATTGATTAATAAATGCTTCATTTTATGTATTTTAAATTATCTTTAAGGAAAAACAATCATCATCCCACACACATGCATTAATAATGATGTATATATATGATATATTTTCATCGTAAAGAAACATGGAAAATAAAACTTTCGATTAATGAATTAAATAAGGATTATAAAATGAAAAATGTTTTTAAAAGGGGAAAACTGGCTCAAAAAAACAAGGAAATGTTTACTACTCCGATGGTATACAGCCACAAAATCTCTTTTCTACAGAGAGCCTCGCATACATTCCTTATAGGTCCCTTGTGTGGATCTGACATTCATTGTTGAAGATTTATTGAGCTTAGAAAATCTTTCATGTCTTTCAGGCTGAAATGATATACATTTTCAAATTATACTAAAACAATCACTTGACATGGATTCATAAACATCTAATGATAATATTACTCTCTCTCTCTTTCTCTCTCTCTCTAAGATTTATAGAAATACTTTTAAATTATATGTTACCATAAAATAAATATTTTATTTTTTTATTTACTCAATACATTTCTTTATGAATATAAACTAACTATAAACTATTCAAAAATTTAATATCTACATTATTTGATGAAATATGAATAACATTTACCATCATGCATATCTAAACAACACATAATTTAATTTGTCGCATTTTGAAATCAAGTCTCTTGCAACATTATAAGTAATGAATGTACATATTCGACTCATTCCTTTTCCGAGTTTTTTCTTCTTTCCAAACTCTGAAGTCACTTTTTTTGTACAAACGGGGGCCCTGCGTGGCTATAACCCTCCGCCACAACAAGGAACGAGGCCGGAAGCCGCTACTCTTTTGTCGTAACTCGGTGGCCACCTGTGAGCCACGTCGCGGAATCGAGTAGCATTACTCACGCCACTCCGCCACAAACCTGGGTGGGCCACATTCATTCATCATCTCAGAAGAAGAAAGAGAGAAAGGAACATCCATGCCTAAGGGCCACGATGGCTCTGATGGGTCAGGGTGTCGTTCTCATTATCAGTAGGTTGTGAGTTCGAATCCAGGCTTAACCGAAAATCCGCGGTATTCCATAACGGCGGCTGGGGCACGTTAAAACTGGGCTGGGTCGCAATGTCTTCCAAGTGAAATGATACCCCTGGAGAGAGTATTGGGGGTCTTCTGCTGGGTCCCTGCTTCAAAATCACGAAGACTGGACCCGGCTGCTGCTGTCTAACTGGTAGATCCTCAGGTAGGTAGAACTCAGGGCTAGTTACAGGGAAGCATACTGGTGTGTTAACAATAACATCCATGCCGTAACCGGGATTCGAACACTGGACCCACAGCTGAAGAGTCAGGAATGCCAACCACTCAGACGTCGGCTTGCTGTTAAATCTTAACTCAGTGTATCAATAAGCTAAGTAAATTTCAGCATATTTAGAATGTACGTGGAATTGGAGTATGTAATTCCAGATAAAAGAATTCAATCATCTCTCTGATAGTCAGAATATATGTTTTATTCTCTGAATCATTTTTTTTCAATCTGACAACAAATTTAAGTATTTCTTCAGATATTTGGGGATCGGAAGTGTTTGAATTCCGCAAGGAAGCTGCCAGTTTTCGTTGAGTCTTTTTCTGATCATCCACCTGCAAAGAAAGAAGCGGGGTTGGAACAGCTCCTTTGTGATGGGTGAGCTTACAATGAATGACACTCGCAATTATACTCCGGTCTCTCTTTTCCATCAACTTCCAGTGGATGAGGTGCACAATTTAATTTGTGCCTCTAATTATTTCAAAATAGCATGAAATATATTTTAAGTAATTAAAGTAAACTAAATGTAATGTTGATTTCGATATGTTATTTGAACACATGGAAATTCAATGTATTTAAAAAAAGCATAATATAGTGATTAATTATGATGGGTTGCTTAAATTACTTTTATTTAGGGTGGATTAATTATCTCACGTGGTAATTTAATTAAACCACAATCCCATACTGCAACGTTAACACACACAAACGAATGATACCCAGAATTTTTTCATAAGATTAAGAACGGTTTTCATCGTAGCTTAATAAGGATACATTACATTTTTAAGATTTATTTTAGAGAGGGATTTACTTCACTTCTTATGGAGCTTGACTACAATGGTATTCTTTTAGATAATAATCATTTTCATAAGTGATTTTTATATTGATTCATTTTTTCAATTGTATGATTCTATATTATAATTTAGGATACAAAACTATATATAATAACAGAAAATATAAGCCCTTCATACATAGGAATACGGGATATTTAAAAAATTGCTATTTACTAATAATATTTTAACGACAAAGTCTCTAATTTTAAATTTCATGCCACAATTTATAATAGGGCGTCAGTCTCATTATTCTAATGTACTAAGTTCGAATCCAGGCATAGTTTTAAAGCAAAGACCAAGCAGAAGATCCCAAATACTTGGCTTGCCACCCTCAGAGGTATCATTTCACTTGGAGGACATTGTGACCACACCCAATTTTAACATGTCCCAGGTGCTTTTAGCAAACACAGTGAATCTTCAGTTAAGCCAGGATTCAAACTCACTACCTTCCTATAATGAGAACCTACCAGGCTACCGCAGCCCTCGTAATGTGTAATAGTATGTATAAAAGATAAGATGAGTTGAACTTTCATCATCTTTATATCTTACATAAATGAATTTAAATTTAAAAATTGTAACCTAAAACACTTGAAATCATTTGCCATTTTAATAACAGTTGCAGTACAAGAATTGTTTGAATAATGAAAAGACAGACACTTTTTCCTTCAGTACATTTGCGAACTATTTCTTTAAAACAAATTCTCAAACTTGTTGACTGTATTTCAACACACAAGCTCAATTGACAAAAAGTTTAAAATATCTGTTCCAAGTATTCAACTTGAGTTGAAAAATAATCATATATTAAAATAAAAATAATAGCTCTTTCTTTATAAGAACAAATAAAAAGAAACAATTGTATATTAAAAATAAATTACCAAAATCTTTTTTATTACTCAACACATCCTAGCAAAAACATTTACATTCTGATTTTAATCACATAAGTTATTTCTTTCTTAGAAAATTTTCCTAAGATATTCTGTTACTATTTATTTTCTTCATATTACATAATTTCTTCTCTGATTAAATGCAGTTATGATGCTATTAAGTAATGCTAAGAAATTTACAATACAAATTTAATTTGGTTTAAAATTCTAAAACATTTAATTTCACTGGTAATTAATAGAAAAGTAGTTTAAAAATATTGCATTAATTAGATATTAATAAAATAAAAATAAACAATTTTAGTAAAATTTATAATAGCTTTAAAATTGAATATCTTTAAAATTTAAACATGTATATTGATTGTTCAATAATAAGAATCTGTGAATGTTTATTATTATTTTTTTTTACTGTAACAACTTTCAAACTGTATAATTCTATTTTGATTGTATATTTGTAAAAATTAAAAATATTTGCATTGCCATTAAGAGTATCATCAAAATAAATAGTACAATGTTAAATATAAGTAACAATATAAAACACTTTATCATTGCTATAAAAGAACTTAGTTCACTCACACTTATATCTATAAATACACTAATAAAATATAAATCACCAATTTTATATAAAAATTGATTATTTGAGTTAAAAAATTAACTATCATAAGTTTAAAATTTTTTAGAGCAAAATCATAATATTGTTTTCATTAATAATTCTCTTAAAAATATGTACCAAAAAATTACTTTAATTTAATTTTTACACTTGGCATTTAAGAAAAAACATTTACCATATTTTTCATAAAATAAGATAAATTCAGTTAATCGAATCTTAACTTTTTTCATAAAATTTTATTTCCTCTATAATTTTTATTAGCTTAGTTATCAAATTAATTAACATTTAGTATACAATGAATAATCAGACTTCAATACACTTTAAAATGACCTAAATTGTATATCCTCCTTTCTAATGTTATCTATTACTTCTACACACTTTTATGAAAATCCTTTATGAATTAATATTAAATGTACAAGGATATATTTCTAAGATATTTACAAATTTATTTACATTTAAAATCCACATTCATTTCTTATTTAAGGCTTGTTGAGTAAATAATTACCTACATACTGAAATACACATAAAATAGAAAAAAATAAAATTTTCTAACACTTTTGTTTGGATATTAGACAGTTATTTTTATATTTTCACAATCAAAAATTTAAACATGAGAAAATAACAAAATATACATAAAAAACTAACTAAATTATAATACAACTACAAGTTGATGTAATAAAACAAAAATGTAACTTACTTGAGGATAAGATAGCATATCAACACTCCACGTGCAGCACTTTCCATCAGTAGAAATTGTCACTAGATTATGAGCATTTTCAGAGCCAACCATGCATATGGAATAAATTGGATGCTGTAATTATAATTCATTAGAGAATAAGAATTCATTTTTATTTTACAAAAATGTCCATACATTATTTACGTACAAAAAAAATTAATTGAATAAGTATAAGCAGCGGAATTTTTAGTGAAGGCAAAACACGGGAAAAATTTCCATGGGAACGAAACTAGTTCATTGTTCCAGCAAACATCGTCAATAAGGAGTGTCACAAGGGGAAGTATACAACTTCACAACGTCAAGTTTTCAGTTAAGCAGTTTTCTTCGTTAAACACAGTCTATTAGAATGCAGCCAAGGAAACTTTACGTTTTTTTTATATACAATAGTCCCTTGTAACAATGATTCCTCGCCTCCAGTGAAAAGTATAAATAAATACGATTCTCTTCCAATGATTGGTCAGTCGAAAGGTTCTCTTTGAAATTGTGCTGCTGTCAGGGTCTATTGGAATTTGCTCTTTGATAGTGAAACCTAATCTTCAGTTTCATTTCGAGTCTGTGATTAACTCTCCTCCAAAAATCATAGGATTTATTCTGTCGCTAAACGTTTTAATTTTTCTTTAAAATTTTTCAAGTGCTGTAAATATGAGGTAAGTTATTCTTGTTTATTTTTATTTTACAAAATAATTAGTACGACCTTAAATTCGCGCTTGTAGGTAATGTCTTTCTTTTTGTCGACCATTCAGTAAAAACTAAATCTTCTAATTAAGAGAGCAATTATTTTATTCGCTGCAATAAATAACACATTCGGGAATGGTAAAAAATAATTATAAATCATGTCAATAAGGAAGGAAACTGTTAGTTTCTAGTAAATGTTTCACTGAATATTTACTGCTATTGTTATATATTTGAATAGAGCTAAATGTATGTTTCATTTTTTTGCATATAACTGCGCTGTTATTAACATTTTCTTTTCCTTTTTTCCTCACACCAGGTAAAGTCATTTTTTTCAACAGGTAATTGTTTTACGCATTTAATATTTATGTATTTAAAAGTCGAGATGTTTTGTCTTTCAGTTACGTTAAATTCAATAAATTTTTCCTTTGTGAATTACGGGTGTTTTTGGTAAATACCTTTGCGCTTCGATTTTAGTATAAAGAAGATATTAATTTCTTTTTGAAAAATCGAGATTATTCGACGTTATTTTAACTTCTGAAATATATTTTTTAAAGTAGTTTAAACCATCTGTCATTAAAAATTTTATGTTTTAATAAATTATTTTTCAACCATATTTGATAAAAAAAATGTGTAACTTATGTTTAACTGTGAAGCTCTAAGCATCGTTGGAGAAATAGTATTTTCATTTTAAGTAAAATTTCATTCCAGAATATTAAAATTATATTAAATATGCTCAAAATTTATGAATGTAATGTAAGATATAGTGATTAATTATTTTTAATTTATCTAAATTTAAATAGTTCTTGCAAGTAAATTTAATATCAAAATAGTACATTATTAAATAATATCTTGTATTGCTTGAAAAGAGATGACTAAAACTGAATTTTTAAGTAAGAAATTACGAAATGTTTAATGTGTTGCAGTATCACAAAACTCAGTATCATTTCTAATTTTGTGCTTGAATCATATAATTTCAAGTTATAAGTTTTAATCTATATTATTGTCATTATATATTGATATATATAGCTAGCTAAGATTTTCTGTGTGTGCTTGATTAAATCATTTTTTGTAATATTGTGTGATAATAATAATATAAAAAATAAATAAAATATTTTAAAAAAATAAAATTATTTTAAATTCTGAAACATTTATCAATAGAATTTTTTTATTGTAGAGTATTTCATGAAATGAAATAAAAAATTTTTTTAGAACTAAAAGTTATATTTAAAAAAATATGAATAATTCTAGATTTCTATGGTTTTGGTTTGAAAATAGAAAAACCTTTGATAAAAATTGAACTTAATTGTGACACATAAGAAAATTTAAAAGTCTCTAGGGATATTATTTTTAATTTGAGTAAACACTAAAATTACCATATGTTCAGAATATAGTTGTATTTACATATATGTAATTGTTATTTTTTATGTAAATTATATATACAAAGTGAAATTTATTTGAAAAAATATTTGTTTTTAAAAAATGTCATAAGGTTTTATAAATACATTTATAGAATGCATGGTCATGAAATGGAGTATTTAAAAAAAATAAATAAATTACATAAAAAAAGAATATAGAAGTTAAGAAAATATGTTATATACTTGGTTGTGTGTTTCAATTCCAGATTTACTTGAATATTGATTTTTTTGTCGAACATGTGAATAAGTTTCATTTAACTCCCTTTAATTTGAATGCAAACGACGTTTTATGTGTACACTTTGGTGCAATTCAACCTTACAATCCTCTGGTTATTTACTAAATAAGTGACGGAATTAAAATACATAAAAATTCCTGACTTATAATTTAAGTTTCAATGACAGGTTGATTTATATATTATACTACATAATTGTCGGGTTTTTTCAATGAAGACAACTGTCCGTAAGTGTGAGTACTTTTTTAAATGGAAAATATATTATTTTATATAGAAAAGATATCATTTATTAATGTGCTTATGCATGATATTATACAATTTTCTTTTATAGAATTATTTACTTATCTGTATGTTTGCAAACTATGCTGATGATTTTTGTTTAAAAAAATTTACGCATCTCAAATTATGATTTAATTAGTTTTCATATTTTATTTGACTCTGAATTTTTTCTGCATTGATTCATAGCTATTGTTTTATTATGATTACCATCGTATAAGGAAATTTATACATTTTTAGTAATATAATTGACGATTTAAAATATTCTCTTTGTTTATAGTTTAAATAATTTTCTGATTAATTTTTCTTTTTCATATATTTAGCAATTTTTAAAGATTTGCCGAAATGAAAATGTAATTTTAGGTTTCAAAATTTTTTTAAATGTTGAATATACTGTCTTCTAATTTATGAAATAAAATGTTAATGATATTGGAATTTAATGTCTATTGTTAAATAATTCTTCAATTTCAATACCTGAAAACATTTGTTTGCATTACTTTGTCTTCTGACTGAAAAGCCTCTAAATGTAATCGGTTCGTAATCTTGAACCATGTTCAGCGACGAGGTTGACACCTGAGTATTCTAAATGTAGTCCTCGGTTACCTTTAACGTATCAGAAATAATGATTTTTCTGATTATTTTAAATTTACCTCAGGATTTTATTGTATCAATATCTATTTCTTTATTTAAATCTTTTGTATAAATATTATGTGCTTTCAATTTTCGTAACACAAATAATAACATTGAATGTTAACCCATTTATCGATCACAATTTAATTTATTACAAAGTTTCGTTTGAATTAAAAATGAAAGCAATTAAATGATAAAAGACTTAAAAAAATGAAAGAGTTGAAATTAGAAAATGAGATCGCCAGATATCTGATTAAGTTTTTAAAAACTGTGTCGATTCACTTTTGTACAATTGTGTTTTATTGAGCATGTTTTAAGATTTGATTCAAATGGTGTTTGTTGAAAGAAAAACTATAATGTATAACATGTAAATTTTTTTATAAATGAAATCACTGAAGTGATAAATATATAGAGAACATTAAATTAAGTTATTGTATTATATTTGGTTATCAACTCATTTGCCAAAGAGTTGCATATCGATTGTGAAATAATGTTAGTACATGTGTTTCTAAACGGAAAATTTATACATTTAATAGAAAAACGTGTCATTAAATTTAAGCCAAAGGATAAAAAGTTATGATTACTTATATAAGTTATATTTTTTACTATTATCGATGTCATTTTCAATCAGTACATAAAATGCAAGATATTACTAATCAAGAAATTGCATCTTATTGTTTTTTTTACATTCTGAACATTAATTTAAAAATGAATCGACTAATAATTGTGAAATGAATCATAATCTTTAGAATTTTAAATAAATGTACTAATTAAGTAAATACGAGACTATCGCAACAAAACAGTAGAAATTTAAATCTACTATTATTTAATTAATATGCATTGAAAAAATATATTACACTAAATCTCTATACACCCAGCCTCTGAAAAGTAGGTTATAATTCTTGTCGTTATGGGGAGGAGGGAATAAATGAAGTTTGTGATAAATTTATTCCTTTGTCTTATGCAAAAATTTTTTACTTTCAAATATCCATTTAAATTTTATTAATGATAATTTTGGAAAAATGAAATTATATAAAAAAAATAGTCACATTAGAATAGCAGGTAATAATAATTAGTGAAGTTTTAATTTATAAATTGTGACTAATAAAATTTTTATGAACTTTTTCCCAATATTAATAAAATAATCCGTGTTATGATTAATATTCTTACTCGCACAGTTATTTCCAACACGCTGTTACAATATAATTTCACGATACATGAAATGTAATATACTATTAAAAATACTGTTTCCAAAGAACTTTGAATCGATGGTAAACTCGGTATCTATTAATTTAAACAACAACAATGACTTGAGATTCATTTTAAATTACTTAAAAAATATTCTATTACTTGTTAATAATGCAAACGATTTTATGAGTGAAAATGAAATCTCAAATTTGCAGATAAATTTCCTTACACTCAATTATTTAATGGCAAAGAAACGGAAACTCTCTCTTTTATACTTACTTTAATTTGTTAACTGTCACTGTCTTCGAACATAATTTTTTTTTAAAAAAAAAATCAGGAAAAAGCTATTCGAAAATAATTTTAAACATGATATTGCGTTTTTTCAAATAGCATCATGAAGCTTCTTATTATTGTTAAAAAAATATGAAAAAATCTCAGGTAAAGTTTAAGAAATATATTTTCTGTATTCTTTTAATCCATCTAATTGTTGTTGCGACACGGAAAAGTTATATGAAACCGATTAGTTCTTGAGTCAGAGGAAATGACAGGTAAGTAATTTTATTGTTCCTTGATTTTCAAGTAAAACCGCAATGTTGTCAATTTAAAATGTTGCAAAATGCATAAACAATTAAGTGAACCTCAATTTTCATGTCGTGCGAAGGAGCAGCGTAAATAATCTTCAATGAAATAACTAATTTTGTTTTGGAAGCTGTTTTAGAACAATTGATTTGTGTCATGATAGTGATGAACTTAATCTCTTTCGTTATTTTATTGATACGAATGTCTCCAACTCACAAAGCATATGTTGGAAGGATTGTTTTAAGCTATAAGTGTAAACGCAGAATTATTTGTATTATTTTTTCATGGAAATGTTACAGGAGGTCAGAATCACTTAAATCCTGCCTGTTCGCTTTTGTTTATAATTACTTTCATTCCTCAAATGAGTTTTGTTTGAGTCTTATAAATATCAATAGTTAAGTTTAATCTAGTTTTCCAGATATTCTTTCTTTTGACGGGAGCTCTTTAATTTCTTATTACACGGAGAGATTTATATTGTGAAATGGAAATTCTTGAGAAAAGGTTTAGCTAGTTTGAAGAGGTGGACATATTCGTTTGCTGTTATTATATTTGGCACACTTTTTTGCCTGAAAATTTATGATTTTAAATTGGTGATTACAAATTATGTTGTACAGTGTAGATGTAATGCAATACAAGTTGTGTTGCTCGGGAACTGCTATCGCGTTTTTTTTTTTTAATTCAAATATTTCCTTTGGTATGATCAGTCATGTCCATTATAATTGGATAGGTTAAGAGTTAGAAGAAAAGAACTGCTCATTTAGTTTCTTTTGAGGAAGAAAACCACATATTATTATCTCGTTTAAAGCTGATTGGTAAACTGTTCTTTTTGTTTACTGGGTGATACTTTTAGTACTGGAAATTTTAAACGCTGCGATAAGCTCTTCATCGGCTATTAACTTGAATAATACTGTGAGAATGTTATTTGCATTTCTAAGTAGTAAGTGTAATGCTAATTTAAAATTCACTCAGTGAAAGGAGTTGAGTGCAGTGAGCTAAAATGATTTTGAGACGCGAATGGTTTTTGTAATTTTTTCTTTCAAAAGATATCTCACAGCGTTGACATATTTATTTACACTCATTTTGCGTTCACACAGTTCACGTCAAATTAGGTAAGAAAACATTTATAGCAGTGTTCAAAAAGAGAACTTTAATGAAAATTGTGGATCCCAGGGATAAAGTAAGTTTATTAATTAATTTATTTTTTATATATATTTTTTGAATGATGATTGAAGTTGAATAATTATTTCTACGATTGAATCAGGGAGAAGAAAAATATTTTTAAAACTGAATAGGTGTAAAGTGTTCTTAATTTACGCATAATTTCGAAGTAATCGTAAAAAGAATCAATAAAAAAATCTGTTGGTGATTACAGTTTTTTCGTGTTTTTGTGCATCAAGTTGTATTTTGTGTCTTTATGTTTTCTTCTCGGTTGAAAATCAATAAAAAAATTTTTAAAAAAAGTGTTGTTCATTTTATTTAAAATATTTGTGTGTGAGTGTGTGTACAAGAATAATTTACATTAATTTTTATGAATGTTTATTTTTACGCAGTTAAGATGAAACTACCCAAAAACAGGTAATTATTATTATTATCTTTTTTTTTTTTTTGGGCAGAAAAGTGTCACTGTGATAGAATTTAGAGATGATATTCTTTCGTTAGGATTTAATTAATGTTTACACTTTGCCTTGTTTGAACTGTTGGAAAAGAAAAAGAATTTCAGGTTATTGGAATTTATTTATGGTGAGTATATAAGAAGAGTCCGCTATAAGACCCAAGCAGGGTCGGGACTCTTATGCGAATGATTTGAGTAAAAAGTAGTTTTGTTAAGAGAATTAGCACTCTGATAGTGGTATCGCGCGCGTGTCGATCGCCCCAGAAGGGGGGACGCTATGACGGGCGCGCAGCGCCCGTCATGCAAGGAGGAGGGGGGCGACATCCGCCTGCGCGATGCCACCCTCAGAGTGCGTATGTTAAATGTTGTATGACTTTCGGAAAATTATTTTTTTTCTAAGCAATTAGGAATTATAGTGAAGTGAATGATTTCAGAAGATTATTCTTAACCGACTCAGCGTCCGCGACGTATCTGTTACGTCGCAATAAACTGGTCGAAAAGCGGTTCATGCCCTAATCGGTGGTTTGATTGATCGGTCTTAATCACTCAAACCACACTCCTTGGAGACTTTTCTTTGAAAACTACAACTCAGCCTGAGTTTTACGCCAAATATCTAAAACACTGATTATTTTTTCACCAAGATTCAACTTTAAAATTTAATAATCTATAAATTTGTTGCTTTAGAAATAAAATGCAAGTTTATACATTATTTTTTTTAATTTTAGTTCCTAAGCTAATTGAATTGGACGATTTTATTACACAAAAATTTTAAATCCATATTTACTTTTAAATTACTAACGAGCATGCCTTCTTTTCTAAGTTAAATTTTAATAATTTTCCTGCTTATGCTAACTATTTCTTACATCTTACTTAATTTAATTCAGTTTTTATAGTTTATATGGAATTTTTTATTGACTAGTTATGACTGAAATAAACAAATAAATTTCTTAAATGGAAATGCTACCATCTAAGCAATTAAATTTTTAATCTACAGAAAATAAATATTTTATTACAAAATTTATTTTTAAAATAAGCAAATTATTAATACGTTAGTTTTACAAATAATTATCTTTTAACGTGATCCATATTAGGTGTAAAAGAAATTTTTAAATATAATAATCTTTACCAGAGAATTTCTTGTTGTAAAATGTGGTTATATATTTACTTTACTCTTCTTATTTCAATTAAAAATTAATTTTTCTGGTTTATCTTTGAAACATAAAATGGTATATTCCATATACGATTGATTGTGTTATTTAAATTTAAAAGTATAATAAACGCATTATATATTTCAAATAAACTTCTTTTTTAAAAAATTAAAGTTTTGAAAACAAAGAACATTCACTATGAAAAATCTAAATGAAAAAGTATGCTAAAGTTATATGACTATAGAAATCATCGAATGTTTAAATCTAGTTGTGTTGTTACAATCTGAATTAACGATCACCAGATATAGATGACATAAATATGATTAATTATATTTAAGGGACAAAATTGATTACAGAAATAAAATGAAGTTCAAAATGAGATATTGTGGCTTAGAAATAAATTAATTAGCTGTTCAAATTATGAAAAAATATATTTATTTTCTTAAAATACATGTAAATTTTAGCTCGCAAAATAATCGTTGTTTATTATAAAATATAATATTAATACAATATTTAAATTGCTAGCTCATTTTTATAGGAATATGGTATTATTTATTTGAGTAAAAATAAACCATATTAAAGAAAGTTAACAAATTCAGGGCAAACGTATAGTACATTAGTTATATGATGATCTAAAAATATATAATTATAAAAAAAGATTCATTATTGAATATTCATTAACGTTCATAAAACTGATCAATTTAGAATTAAATGCTTGCTCTGAATTTATAAAATAAATAAAAAAATAATCTTTCGATACCAAACATCGCCTTAAGTAAATTTGTGATAATCTAAAACATTAATGTTTTTCTAAACTAGTAATAGATAAATATTAAGAATAGAAAAATAAATGCTTATAAAAATTTTTGTTGTTTAGCTTTTCAAGTCTTAAGAATATATCCTCTGTCAATTTAAATAATGATTATTTTTTCAATTTTGATAATATTTTTCGATTTTTATTCTTGGTATATAACTTTGTGATATTCATTATATTGAAAGCATAACACTGTTTTAGCACATTTTATATAAATTTTTTTGTACGCCGGCTCCCATTTCAACGACCTTACAATATAGAAAAGAATACTTGCAATTTTTATACGTAAAAATTCATTTGAATTTTGAAAACATTTGAGATAATTTTTAAAAAAGGAACTATATGATTAAATTCAAATTTTCAGACTTAACTTTGGATTTAGGTATTTATCTGTTAAGTCATTAAATCGTTTATTAATATTAATGTTAACAATACAAAATAACAAAATCTGAAATAAAATTTTTCTTTCAAAAAATAAAATGTAGTTGAAATGCAATCAAGGATATTAAATTTGAATTATTAACGCAATTTTTGAAATTTTTTGTTTTCAGAATTTTTAAAATAAATTGCTGTTTGGAAATTTTCTATCCAAAATTTTACCTTACTTATATAAAAAAAGAGAATATTTATAAAGTTGAAAATTTTTTATAGGATTCCTGTAATCTTTTATGATTTGATAAGCAAAATTTGTTTTGTATCATTTTGTTTCTATCATATTGATACCACTATATTTTTTGTTATGCAGCAGTAATTATAAATAGCTCCTATAGTATTCAAACATTTTTCACTAAATTATTTCCTTTCCTTAAAACCTTGCGAAGTTTTTTATCACGGATATTTGAATACTAAAGGATGAGGTATTAAATTTATTTTCTCTACAATTTTTACAAGTATTCGACTATAAACAGCACTGTTTCAAACAGCTTCCCATATATCCCCTGTATATACGTCAGGACTTCGTTTCAAGGAAGATAATTCACTGCACACGTGGCTTCCTGTGTGGTTAAAGATGTTTCCAATTAGTTACAGATGGAATGAAAGGGGATTTTATCGATTACTCTAGTTGAAGTAGACATATGAGAAACTGCTTTTTGTCACCTTGTTTCATTCCTACCCTCTCCTTCAAAAGTACGTTATTTCTAGCAAAGGTTCGTTATCGTGAATGATTTTTAGATCTATAGAGAATATATTTTGATATTTATGAAATTTAAAAATATCTAAATAATGTTTTTTTAATATGAAAGAAAAAAATTGTAAAAGTAATAAATGATTTTATAATATTGTTTTAGAATGTAAATATATAAGAAATATCATAATTAAGAAAGTACACAATCAGCAAATATAATGTGTTAAAATTTCTTATACAGAACAATGTTAATGCAAGTTTATCTACATGTATTTTACATTAGATAGTTTTATTTTCATATACAATAATACAGAAATGAAAATAAATCCTTTTTTTGTAAATATTTAATTTTTTTGGGCTAAAAAACTTTTCCAAATATTTAAATATAAAGTCAAAGTAATTTTTCAGATATAGTATAAACCAAGAACATTACACACATTTATTCACAATGTTATGCAAATTTTCTAATGTTATGTTTAATTGTTTAAACTCAAAACATTTATCGATGAATAAATTAAAAAAATTCAATTAATGTTTTTTGAAAATAACATTATAAAAATTGAAAAATAATTAAGCCTTTTATTTTCATATAAACACCACACTAATTACTACATAGATGTATTCATATAAAGTAAATATTTGTTTGTGTTAAGAAAAATATAATGTGAGAAAATGAATTTTTACTAACATTATTTTATCTTACTGTAATTAAAATTTGAAAAGCTTCTGTGTTTCATTCAAAAAGAGAAATTTCCATTGTACAGAAAATGATAAATATACAAGAAAATGTGACCAGCAACTTTCTTAATTAAACTGCGTAAGAAATCCAAAACATCATAATTTGTGGATACCAGTTTTCTTTGAATTTCATTTATTTACCAAGTCAACCTAAAAACACTGAGGAATACCTTCAAACATTATCAATTACACAAAAAACAGTTATTTATTAATTATTTTTGCTTTTTAAGTTTTATACAAAAGAAGATATACGTTTTCGTTTTAACCACTTTTATTGGGATGTACAATTATTTCTGGCAAATACATACAACCCTAGATAGGGTAGTTAGTAGTAAGTGACATCCCCTCCCTCTAAATTGAGCGATGTGACAGTTTTCAGGGGGTAGGAAATGTTCCCAATGAGAATGGGAAACAGTCGACGATTTTTGTATAGTTTAGGGAAGTGGTTAAAAGTAATGCATCTGCTTTTAAAGAGAAAATATTTTTCGCAGATTCTTGAAATTTTCTGAGCCGCTGAGTCGGTTAAATTAACTAATGACCCCGTGTGGAGGAGACGCACAGCGTTGCTTGCGTCTGACCAGGGCTAGGGAAAACATAAGGGCTCACCGCTTTGATGTATCGCATGGCGCCTTGTCACCGGAGAGGGGAAGAGCGTGATGTAACTGGGCATCCACTGGCTGCCATTCTGTATGCTAGCTTGTGTCTGATCGGAGCTTTCTCATTCATTTTGGCTTGTTTAATGTTAATGTTTTCATTTTAAGCAAGAGTATTTTTAAAGAGGAAAACATGACATCGTGTGCTGTTGCTACGTGTTCAAATATCTATCGAAATACAAAAGGAAAACACATAATATTTCCTCGATTTCCAAAAGAAAATCAAATGCTTTCAAAGGAATAGGTGCAAAGATGTCGAAAAAGCGCCAAAATAAACATCAAGAATGCTAGAGTGTGCAGTGAGCATTTTGATTTGAATGAATATATATATGGACGACATGCAAAATCGACTACTCAAGTTCGAGCAATAATTTCGGATCTTGGCGGGTGACATACCTTATAAAACGAACTCGAAATAACTATAGACAAATCGTTTTTTCTTCATCCTTCAAAAGATTCGAAAGAAAATATGGGTTTTCGCTGATGTGCCTCATAATATCAAGTTATTGAAGAACCATTTTTTAGATAGTGGTTTAGTTTTGCGTGACGGTACAATTATAAATTCTAGAATATTATATGAGATATTGAATAAAGATGTCGGGAAAATAAAAATTTGCCATAAACTGAAGCCCCAATTTCTAACTGTTAAAGGAAATGAAAGACAAAAGGTTACACCTGCAAAGACTTTATTTTCGGAAACTACTACTAAAGCTATTATACATTTCACTGGAAATACTAAAGCGGCTACATTTTTTTCATTAATCGATAATTTATTTAATATTATGAACAGCTCCGTACCAATACTTCCCAGTAACAAGCCTTTAAAATCTGCTTTTGGAGTGCAAAAGTACTTTGATACTCAAAAAGAAACTTTAAACGCAATCAAGGAGGAAGTTTTCAATTTACGTGTATTTGGAAAAAAATCGGTTTTGCCTTTTCAGAAAGGGATTACTGTTTCAATTCATTCTCTTTATGGATTATATGAAGACTTAAAATCTATAAAAGCATCGTATATTTTAACAAGTAGACTTACTCAAGATGCGCTCGAAAGCCTCTTCAGCCAAATTAGAGGTCTCGGGAGATTCAATGACCATCCTTCTCCTTCAGAAGTAATTATTCGCTTAAAAAAATATTGTGCTCGCCAATAAATTACCTAATTTGTCACCGAAAGTAAACTCTTTAGAAAATGGACCAGACGTTTATTTAACAAGTGAAATGTTAGACTCTGCATTTAATGTAAAAGAACGTCAAGAAATTATCAATTCTTTTGATTCTCAAGATGATGAATTAAATCGTGAATTCTTAATTAATCCCTTACCTTTATCTTGGGAAAATGAACTTGCCTCTTCCAATCCAAATTGTGATATATCTCCATTTGAAAAAGAAGCTATGGTTTATGTGGCAGGTTATATTGCTTATAAAATTAAAGATAATTCACTTGGAACTATATCAAGAAATTCAGTCGATGTGACGAATCATTCCGAGTGGATTAATTTAATTTCTGCTGGGGGACTTATTGTTCCAACAAAAGCATGGATGGAAACTATAAAACAAATGGACATAATGTTTCGCAAATTTCATGGCGACACATTTATCTAAAGCGAAAAATGTCATAGTAACATTAATAAATGAAACAGAGTCTTCCTTTCCTACTGTAAATCGAAAGGCAATTAAACTTTTTTGTCGCTTGAGAACATTTATACGAATTAGGTATTTAAATAGAAATGCAGCGATAGTATCTCGTAATAAAGTTTAACAGAAAAACAAAAAATGAGTCTATAGTCAAAAATCAAAATAAGCTGAAGCTAATAGGTAAATATATTTTTATATTGGTTATACAATTTTAAGTTGATTTCAATATTAATAATAATTTTTTTGGGTTTATGAAATAATAATTGCAAATTTACTACATATTTGAGAGGCATTTGTAGTTTTTTTCACTCTGATTAAAAACAAAATGAACTTAAAAATAAAAAGTAAGTATTTTGCTTAGAAACTCCAGGCAGCTTATTCTCCTTGGATGCCTGACTACGTCATCAACGGCTATTTCCGGTGACAGTTTTGGGGAGCATTTGAGCCAGCCCTTCTCTTTCCCTAGCCCTGGTGTCTGACGCCCAAGAAAGGGGGGGAGCTATGGAATAGGGGGTTGGGTGACTTCCGCCTGCGCGATGCCACCAACGCAGTGCGTACTTGTACGTTGAAGCGTATGGATAGGGAACTGCTCCAAGCGTCTGAAGTGCACGCCACCCCAGAGGATGATAATTGCATGCGTAAAGTGACTAACAAAAAACACAGGCACACGAAAATAGGGGGGAAGGTAGCAAAATTCATCGCCGCTATTCTACTATTAATATATCATACCTAACGTACGTTTCTATAACGATTTCGTAAGCGCGCAGTGCTTTGCAATTGCGGACGATTCTTTCATGAGCTGTGTGAATGTTCTGCACGAGGTGGAGGAGTGTTGGACGCATTAATGATAAGAATGATATCAAATCCGTGTTACAAAGCTAACATTCCTAAATTCAGATGGAGCAACGCTTACAAAACTTTTGGCGGAAGAAGCAGAAATTTGGAGCAAATATTCAAATGAATCTACCTGTATAATTCCATTCGGGTTATTTGATATTTTAAGGACTTTATGTATTTTGCTTGATTTCGAAAGAAACCGATTTCTAGGGCCAAGTTATAATTATACATACATATTCTGAAGTTTCCTAGTATTGCAGAGATTTTACAAAACGTCTGTCTCAGTATTGATCGTATAAATATTTGCCTCAGTATAAAATTTTAGAGAAACAAGCCCATTTCAATCGAAAAAAATGCGTAATTGAAGAATAAAACTTTTATTCCTGTGAATAGTTTCTCTAAAAAGCTCTAAAGCTGTTTTTCTTTCTTTAGATGATTAATAAAAAATGATTTTCTAAATAGACGTAAGAAGAAAATAAAATGGATACCAGGTATTTTAAAGAAATAAAAGTAATGCAGGTAAAATAAATCATATGTTTTATCAGTTTTTTACTATTTTACAGAATTTAAATTTTAAAATAGCTTTCTGTTACAAAAAATTGTACACTTTTTATAATAAGCTCTTCTAAAACTGATAATTTAATCTATCAACACACACAGTAGAGTGAGAGATAGAGAGTATTCGCATATGTATTTGTGTGTTATTGAAAGCAAGAGAACTATTCTTCAACATAAAATATTTTATTCAACACTTTATACTACTTAAAAAACATGTTTTGAAAGCTTCCTATTTTTCCCATAAAATTGCAACTACGTAGAAACTGAATTATTTGGCTGTCTTCTGTAAAAAAAAAAAATTAAACCATTTTAATATTTTTTCCTAAAACCTATTTAGAGATAAAATTTGTAGTATATGAAATAAATATATTCCATAGATATGATTTTGTATGGACGTTTTTAGAATTTATGCCTTCGCTTTTAAATTCTAGTTATTAAATTCTAAATAAGCTCATAACTTCTTTAGTTGATAGAAAAGCAAGTGCATTTTAATTAGAAAAAGTGCTTAATTTACAGATGTTTTTAGTATGAAAATACTGTTAAACACTATATTGAATTTGTTAAGAGCAATATGCGGCTGCAGATAAGTTTTAAATTAAACGCATTTTACACTTTAAAAATCTTTCCCGCTTCCCGTTGTCAATACGACATAGAAATTTTAAAAGAAAGAAATTAAATTGACAAGCAGCAGCTATTGAGACATGTACAATTATTTTATCACCATTTTTTATACTTTACCTTTGAATGTGTTTCTAATGGAGTTTTTATTATTAATAAATTTTACAATTTGAAAAGTTTTGTGCTCGTCTCCGATAGAGATCATGATATTGAATTTTATTTAAGCATCATATTTATTGCCACTGAATGAATTTCATTGAAAGGATACTAAATAATTTTTAAAAGGTCAAATTTTCAAGTGAATAATAAAAATGATTTGTTTCTTATATTAAATATAAAAAAGAAAAGAGATTGCCGGAAACAAAAGCAGTCGTTAAGCAATTCGAGAAAAAAATTACAATATTTTAAATTTATATTCTAACTAAAACCCAGCACCATCCCTTTCATGTGGTGACATTTTCATCGCGAATATATTAACACAGACAAACATTGTGGCAGGGACATCACCTCTGCGTTCTGTGAACTCGAAAATTGTTCCCTGCCGTGTTTTTCTTCCTGATTTATAGCGGTCGGACGCCTTGATACCCGACATTTCTCTCCTCAGTCACAATTATTCGATAATTTATTTGCTCTTATATCTGTAACATCTGCACTATTTTTCTTACATCCATTCATTTTTGAGACTCTTATGTTTGTAATCGTGCTTCAGAGGAAAAAGTTTAGCCCCGAGTAAACAAACAAGTTTGAGGAATCACAATCTTACTATCGAAATGTGTGCGATTCTAGGAAGAATCTTGATGTTTGTGGAGTTTCATTTTTCATCCCTTGAATCCCTTGTTTTGTCATCCCTTGGATCTTGAAACTGGATTCTTTAATAAAAATTTTTAAAGCCTATTTTCATATAAGTAACAGGAAATATTGTGAATTACAACGTTAAAAATTTAAAATCATGTCAGGTCACTGAATTCCAAATTTGTAATATTGAAAGTAGAAGAATAGTTGGTGACGGTATTTTGATAAAAGGGAATTTTAAAGAGTGAGGGGAAATGCTCTTCTACAAATAAAAGTGTACTTGTATTCACCATAGTCTAATGGGTAATAGCTCTTGGTTCGATACAAGCCAGTTTTATAGAAAGGGAAGATGCTTCTGCCTTATGTCTGCCGGTTGGGTATCTCCGGGTTTCCCCCTTTGCAACACGTGAGTACGGACCACTATCTATGAAAAGCTATTTGGAGAATTTATTTCTACAAGTTTTCGAACGTTGAAAGCTCGTCCTGCATGCTGTTTTATGCGTGAAAACGGCATGGGTTAAATGAAGTGGTCATAAGCACTCTTTCCCCAGAGCTTTTAGCTGTGAAAAAAGTTTTAAGGCTTTATAGCAAAGATGTTTATTTGGGATGCATATCAAGAATCCACGAGACTTGCTTAGTCACAAGTTATTTTTCATTTTCATTTTTACAGGAACTACTTTAAGGAATTTTTCAGACTTATTGACATGCACTTAAGCTAGATTTTTTAAGTACAAAGCACTGCGTATAAATGTGTTTTCTAAGAGACGCGCTGGCCTGGCGTTCATTCTCGCTCTCGGAAGGTATTGAGTTCGAATCCCGAACCGACTGAAGAACAGTCGCTTTCGCTCATAGCGGCTGAGACACGTTAAATATGTCTTGGTCGCAATGTCCTCTATGTGAAATGATACCTGTAGGAACATTAGGCCATGTCTAGACGTCTGCTGCTTGATTCCTGCTTCTAAATGACGAAATGAAAAGTGTGGTGTATTGTAAAATATTGTGGTGTTTCGTAAGTGCGTTTATTTTTATTACATTAATTCTATCCTACACGAACGGTTGATAAAGCTTTTGTGATCGAGTAAAACCAATTTTAGAGACTCAATTCGGGAAAGTTTGAATAATTCCCACAGATAATTTTAAAAGAACAATTCGGAGTCCAGGATAATGAACGGATTCTTTTGCCTTAATTTTTTAGAGAACTCCGTTTAGCGATACAAACACAATTCGAAACGGTACATTTTCAGACCCCCACTTTGTTTCCATTAAATTTATAATAATTTTTCCCTCAGCCAATCAAAAACTAAGGATTTTTCCATTCCCAGCATGACTTTAAAATTTACTGGATTAGAGCAGACTCATTTTGTTGCTAGTAAATTAAAACTACTCTCACTGGACATTGATGAATTCATTAGACATGACGCTATCAACAACTCATTCGACCCATTCTCACGTGACCTTTAGCTCTGATGAACAAAAGTCCGATCTTTTCAACGACTTTTGTCGTTAAAAATGGAGACTTGGAAACGAGCATTTTTGTTTGTTAAACAGGAGTGGAAAGTTTTTATTTTTCTTGATGTGGGCAGTAATTAGCGTATAAAAGTAATATTTTGCTCAACTTACTGCTCATACTGCTTTTTAGATTTTAGCATGCAAATTTATAATGAAATTAATTTTTCTGCTTTTAATGTTATCGGCAAATTCGAAGTGCTGCATTATTTATTTATTTTGTTTTTGAAGTATTTAATTTTCTGTACTACACTTTTTTAAATGACAAGCACATTTTTTGATTATTATCAAAAAGTTACGTATGTTCTAATTATGCAATTTCTCTCACCACTTTATATTCTGTGTATCTTTAGCACATAAAATCTCTCAATGTTTTATCTGCCCATATTGAATATAGGAATTAATTTAGTTTTTCCTTGGAAATGGAGGACCAGGTTATTTTTAGAAGAATGCAGACTAAAAGTTAATTAAAGCATTTCAATGGATTTAAATTAAATGTTTTGAGTTACTAATATTTGACAGCATATTAAAAAACCTATGCATCAACCTAAATTGTGTCCATTTACTAATTCTTGAAAACTTTGATTGAAGTTGTATATTTGAAGAAAAATCGTCTCATGTTGAATTCAAAATAAATTGGTTGAAACAGTTTATAGCAGCAGTACAGAAGTGTTGAGTAATGTATAAGAAAATTTTTCCCTGAGGTAACACCGGGAAATTGAGGATGTCGCCGCACGGTTTGATTGGCCTTTGTGGGGTGGGTTGGTATTGCGGTTGATTTCCTTAAACCGCGCTTGTGTATTTTTCGAAAGCAAGGAAAAATAATGAACGAAGTTACACGAAGCGAATTGTGTTTGCCATGAAAACATTTTTATTGAAAAATCTTTCCTTTTCTTTTGATCGCTGAGAGATTGATTGATTGATTGATTGTCTTTTTCTGGCGCAAAATCCAAAAAGGACATACTGCGCCGAGCGAAAGGTTAAAAAATTTTTGAAATCAGAATAAAATATCCATTATAAAATTTGCAAACAAGTTTATTGCAGTAAAAGATTATAAATTTGAATCTTATTAAAAAAATTTTTTGGAGTAAAGAGAATGCGTTATAAGCAGTGCAAAATTCTGATAGCCCTTAAGAAAGCAAAGAGATTTGGATGAGGTATTTCCCCAATCAAGTCCAGTAAATTTAAGACAGTGTTGTGGAAAAAGGTAAGACGAAGATGGTTAAAATTAGGACATTCAATTAAGATATGATATATAGTTAAAACTATTTTACAACTCGAACACAGAGGTGCAGGTTCCTTAAATAAAATGTAACTATGTGTCAAACGAGTATGACCGATTCGAAGTCTGGATAAAATAACGTCAGCACGTCTGTATGATATATTACTCCAGTTCCGAATGTGAGGTTTAACACAGAAAAGTTTATTTGTTACTTGCGTATTCCAAGAATTCTGCCAAATAGAATGCGTATATACAGAGATTGAATGCTTGATATCTGTATAAGGGATTGCTTGGTCTATAGGGTCTTTACCTTCTTTAGCAGCTAAGTCTGCTAATTCATTGCCAGTAATACCGACATGACTAGGTATCCAGCAAAACAATATTTCGAAACCATTACGAGACATTTCATTTAACAAAACTAAGATTTTATTAATCAGGGGATGAAAATGTTGAGGAAAATTAAGCTGTTTCATAATGCTCATACTGTCAGTATAAATGCAGAATTTGCGGCTGCGAGAGCACTTGATTATGTTAAGAGCTTTCAAAATGGCAACAATTTCAGCAGTGTAAATAGAACAGACTGACGAAAGACAATAGCTATAGATATTAGTGCCATAAACTATGCCACAGCCGACGTGTCTTTCTGTTTTTGATCCATCAGTAAAGATTGGGAAGTAATCATGAAATTGATTCCGATGAATACCATAAATTTGTTTGAAAATTATGGGATCAGTATGTTCTTTGCTAAACAGAGAAAAGTTGTTTAGACAGCATATTTGTGGAAAATCCCATGGGGGAATACTATTGTAGTCAGCAATCTCGACTGGAGTTAAATGAAGATCAGCTTCCTCTATAAGAGGTTGAATCCTAGCATAAAAGGGAAGAGTGCAAGAAGGGCGAGCGTTAAAAAGTCTCTTTAACGTAGAGTCAACTCTTGCAGACCTCAGTGGATGGTTTAGAGTAGAAAAACTCTTGAAATAATAATTAAGGGAAAGCTTAATGCGTCGTAGTTTTAAAGGAGGTATGTTGCAGTTAACATAGAGACTGTCGACAGGTGAGGTACGAAACGCTCCACTACAGATACGAAGTGCAGCGTGATGAATTGGGTCTAACCATTTTAGGGCAGACTTTGAAGCTGAACCATAAGCCACACTGCCATAATCGATACGGGACAATATGATAGATTGGTATATTCTGCACAATGAGGTTCGATCAGCACCCCAAGAAGTATTGGAAAGAACTTTTAGTATATTAAGAGATCTTTCGCACTTTTTGCGCAAATGTAATATATGGGGCAAGAAGGTAAGTCTGTTATCAAAAATTACCCCAAGGTATCGTATCTCATTAACAACAGGAATGGATACCTCCTGAAGTTGGATATTGGGATCAGGGTGAAGGCCACGTTTCCTACAAAAATGAATACAACTGCTCTTACTTGGTGAAATGGTATAGCCATTTTTGTCACACCAGTCAGTAATTTGATTTACAGCCATCTGTAGTTGTCGTTCAATTAAATGTATATCTGAACCTTGACAGGAAATCTGTAAGTCATCTACGTAAAGTGTACTTTTAATACAGGAAGGTAATATAGATAAAACCTTGGAAATAAAAACAATAAATAATGTTACACTAAGTACACTACCCTGAGGGACGCCCTCAGTTTGGACAAAGGATCTAGATAAAACAGACCCAATGCGCACTTTAAAATTTCTTTTTTGTAGGAAGTTTTGAATAAAAAGTGGTAGGTTACCACGGAGATTAAAACCATGTAAGGTCCGAATAATACCATAGCGCCAGGTTCTATCATAGGCCTTCTCAATATCTAAGAATACTGAGACAAGATGGTTCCTACGAACGAAAGCAGTTCTAACATCATTTTCCAAATTAATAATATTGTCTAACGTAGATCTACCCTGACGGAAGCCACTTTGCTGCTGAGGTATACACCTATTGTTTTCTAAGTAAAATACAAGACGGTTATTTACCATGCGTTCCATCGTTTTACAAAGGCAGCTTGTTAAGGCTATAGGACGGTAACTTAAAGGGTCTTTAGGGTCTTTTCCTGGTTTTAGGATGGGGATGACTATTGCTTCTTGCCACATAGAAGGGAAAGTATTTTCCTGCCAGATTCTGTTGAAGAGGAACAGAATATTGGTGAGAGAGACTGGTCTTAGATGGCGGAGCATTTGATAAGTAATTCCATCGGGACCTGGGCTGGTATTATGGGTCTTGGATAGAGCCTTTTGTAGCTCATACATATGAAATTCGTAGTTGTAGGGTAACTGTTCAGAATTATTAAAATTTATGTTGATCTGCTCAGCACGACTCTTATACTCTTGGAAAAAAGGTGTGTAAGAGTCAGATTTGGACACACTAGAAAATGCTTCGCCAATTTTATTAACTACATCCTCGGGAGAAGAATAAACTGCAGTGTTAGTAGTCAATATCGGGAAAGAGAATTCTTGGTACAAGCCATTAGCTGCTTTCACCTTTTTCCAAACAAGTTTGCTAGGAGTGCTAGAAGTAATATTTGATGTATATCGTATCCAAGAGTCTCTTTGACTTTGCCTGCGAATCTTGCGGGCTACAGCCTTCGCTTTCTTAAAAATAATTAGATTATTGGTAGTAGGATGTCTTCGAAAAATATTCCAAAACTTTTTTTGTTCACGGTAGGTTTTTGCACAGGCTTCATTCCACCAGGGTTTCCGCAGTTTTCGAGGACGAGAGGAATATTTTGGAATGGATATTTCAGCAGCTTTCATAATAGTATTTGTAGCTTTAATAACAGCATCATTTATATCAGTATTTGTAATCATTTCTTCTGTAATAACTGCCAGTTCTGCAAAAGAATGCCAGTCTGCCTTGTGATACTTAAAGGTTGTAGGTTGTAAGCCATTAGAAGGTGGATCAGCAAAAGTAAGGATTACAGGAAAATGGTCACTGTTATACAAATCATTTTCAGTGGTCAAGTCCAGATGAGGAAATAAAATAGGAGAGCAAATAGCCAAATCTATGGAATGAAATGTTTTCGTAGGAGCATGAAAGTGAGTTTTTTCATCTTTATTTAGCAGACAGAGGCAGTGATCAGTTATCAGTTGCTCAATTTGTCGTCCTCGAGAGTTTGTATTAGTGCTTCCCCACAGAGCACTGTGACCATTAAAATCACCTATTAATATATAAGGGACGGGAAGTTGCTGCAATAGTTTATTTAAGTTGCTTTGTGGAATGGCATTACGTGGTGGTAAGTAAATGTTACAGACAGTGATTCGAAAATTAATGTGTATCTCAACTGCCACAGCTTGCAACGAAGTACGTAATGGAAATCCTGTGTGGGGGTAGTTATTCGAAGCAAGAATGCACACCCCTCCTGATACAGAATCATCAGGTATGTCCATTCGATAAGGCGTGTAACCTTTTATTTTCCAAGTAGAATGAGATTTCAAGTTGGTTTCTTGGAGTGCTAGACAAACAGGATAGTATGAATTTATTATGTCTTTAATGTCAGATATATGCGTGCGGAGTCCATGGCAATTCCAAGAAAGAAGAACCACCATTATGAAGGGTTCTTTTTACGGTGACGTGATCTGTTCTTCGCAATCAACTCAAAATTATCAATATCAGTATCCATATCACTATGGCTGTCTGTAGGAAGGCTGGTTTTAAAAGCAGTTACATTTGGTTGATCTTTAATCTTAAGCTTTTTTCTGTTATCAGAGTCACTTGTTTTTTGTGGCTTTATAAATATAGACTTCTCTGTAGTAGGTTTGTTTTGTGTTCCAGGTTTAAAAAAGGCGATTGATGAAGTGTCTGTTTGTACAGCAGTTGATACTGTTTTTTTCAGTACATGGGCATATGGTTTCTTGAAATTAATCGTATTTTGAAGTTGTTTTTTAGCTTCTTGATATGAGATTTTTCGTGTCGTTTTTATCCGTTGAATTTCTTTTTCATGTTGCCAGTGTGAGCAGGTTTTAGAAGATGCGCTATGATTTTCTTTACAGTTAATACAAAATGGTTCAGATTTACAGTCAGATTCCTGGTGTTCCAGACTTGAGCATCGAGTACATGTAGCTTTTGATCTGCAAAACATTTTAGAGTGTCCAAATCTATTACAATTAAAGCATCGTATGGGGTTTGGAATATAAGGTCTTACAGGGCAATTCAGGTAACCTGCTTTTATTGAATTTGGAAGATTAGGACAGTCAAAAGTTAATATTAAGTTTTTTGTGGGGAAAATTTCTTCACCTCGATGGATGGTGATTCGACGGACATTGCAAACTCTTTGGTCTTTTAATTCTTCCAGAATCTCAGTTTCAGATACTGATAAAAGGTCTATCTCTGAAATTACACCACGACATTGATTAAGTGATTTATGACTTGAGGCTATGATGGGAATTTCTCCAAAAACTTTTAAAGATAAAAGAGACTTTGATTGTTGAGCAGATGAGCTCTCGATTAGTAAATCTCCGGATCTTAGCTTTTTTACATTACTAGGTTCTCCTGCAACTGCCTTAATCTGTTTGAGAATTTTGAAAGGTGACATTTGCTTAAGCATGCCCTCGTTGTTCTGTATTAATATGAACTTTGGGTAAACATTTCCAATTTTGTCAAATTTACTATCAATTTGTGACGAGTTAAGGCCCTCGCCGTGGCCAGAATTTTTTGGACCCATGAGAAAGAGAAAAGTTCATCCCAGTGGGCCCCCGCCCATCACAGAGCCCAACAAGGGAAGGCAGTTACCGGCTCTGGCAATAGCCAGCCTCGGCACTTACCTTAGGGGTATCACCAGGATATAGTACTACATGTTGGGTTGAGGATCTAGCGAGCATGTCCGCACAACCCAGAATGCAGGACTAGCCCTACAGCACCATGCAAGGGGTATAACATTCCTAACATAGCACCAGCCGGTTGACTGAGAGCGGGCTCACTCCAGCCACCCGTCTACAGAGAAGCCTGGGCCAAAGGGAACGCTAAGGGACCCCAGGACACCAATTTCCTCCTTACGGGACGCCATACACGGCCAACATATGGGGTGGAAGACCAATGAAAAAAATGGATGTAAGACCCATTGAAAAGCAAGATACAACATAAGCAAGAAGTCTTGATCTCGACGACGACAAATAGGAAAAGAAAGATAAAGAAAAGTAGAGGAGAAGAAGATAAAGATCGCTAGGGTACCTTAGGATAGCGACACCCATATTTACCTAAAGAAGGTAAACCCCTGAGGGATGGAAAGGAGAAGAAAAGAAAGAAGAGGACAGATCGCTAGGGTACCTTGGGATTGCGACACCCATATTTACCTAAAGAAGGTAAACCCCTGAGGGGTTGATCGCTGAGAGACATCGAACATTACGAGAGATTTATACACAATTTTATAGTGCTTGAAATGTGTTCTCCAGATTTGAATAGTTGTCAATGACTCTAAGGCGTATTTTTTTTTCATATTTATCGTAACTCGTATTGAAATGATGTGGTGTTACCATGTCTTTCGATGCCATTCATACAGACTGACAAAGTTATGAATATGTTTGCTGCATCAAGGAACATCCCACACAATTGGAGTGTGTTTGTGTAATTGTTCGTCAGTGCACTTGTGTGAACACTCCGCTTTCAAAATACTGAGTCGGCACTCTGACATGTGTAGAATGTTTCATTGGTTGACCAATATTATATTACCTATACATTTAAAAACATTTTTAGACAATTTTATGTGAGTAACAAAAAATCTAATTATTCAACATAAAATATTTCTAGATAAATCGACATTCTTATTATTATTACCGTATAAAATAAAGTGGAAAGAAACAAATTCCTTAATAGTTCTTATGATAATTAGATCTTTAGACAATATGAAGTTTTTAATATTTTTTTAAACACGTCAAACAATTTAATATTAAAAAAAATTTAAATAAATTTTTATAAATCGAAAATACTTGTAGAAGCAAAAGAAAGGCAAACTTCCAGATAAGTAGTGGGAGGAATGTATAATCGCTACTAGGGGGCGAACAATAAATAGATCAGTTCTTTTACGTCGAGCCTCAGAATCAGTTATAAAATGACAAAGCGCGATTTACAATAAATTTTTTATTTGTTACTGAACAACAGTCTTTTTTTAAAACGTTGACATGGATATGCGTAAATGTAATTCTAATTAGATAAAAACGAAAATGCTCAAGTGACTGGCCTTTTTTATCTAAGCTTTTCATTTCTACGTACTTTGACGTGGCTTCGTTTCTGACAAAAGACAAAAAGTTTCCGTTAATTTTTTAAAAATTATTATTTTTCTTTTTTAATATTTTATTTATGATACGACAAAACAAATGAGTCCAATTGTTTAACGGAATTAATTTACGGAAAATGCTTGAAAATATGTGTCATGTACCAAGCAATATTGTTCCATGAGTATTAATAATTTTCGCTCTAAAAATATGAACACATTTAGAAAATTATAAAGTGGTTTTACATAGCCCGTGGTCTTGTTCGGCTCAGTAAGTTTACGCCCTTCTTTTTTATTTTAAAACATCATGTTTTTATAAAGAGCTGCTTAAATAAAATTGCGATTGCTTAGATAGACCATTAAATTTCATAACAAAACTTTGCTGTCATTTTATTCCATGTTATAATGTGATCTATTAGTAGATTCCAAATATTTTGCAACCCTTTTATTTTCTTCTTTTTTGCAGCTTAAATTTTTTTACAGTAAGTTGAAATCAAATATGAGCTTCATCGCTGTACACGCACAGAGCATTATTTTTTTTATCAAATTATTTAGTTTTATAATGAATGTTTACCTTTTAATATTATGGACTTCCGTGCTGTTACTAAAAGAGACTATCTTCGTTCCTTTGCCTTAATCCACGAGTGAGATTGTGTTACTTTTTCGTTTGTGTTCAAAAAGCGACATTTTTTACTCAACTTTCAGTATTTCGTATTTTCTTTCTCTCTCATTGATTTCATATCCTTTAAATAATACTCTACTTTGCATTTACCAATAACAGTTGATGGAATTTTTTAATTCCCTGTTGTTGGTAATTTTGGATTAATTTCAAAAAAAAAAAAAAATCGAGTATAATCTACTTG
Organism: Latrodectus hesperus; assembly: GCA_037975125.1. Classification (NCBI taxonomy): domain Eukaryota; kingdom Metazoa; phylum Arthropoda; class Arachnida; order Araneae; family Theridiidae; genus Latrodectus; species Latrodectus hesperus. The sequence continues at coordinate 23,517 of JAJQOW010000986.1, read as the reverse complement.
CGAAAACTTTTCAAATTAAATTAAAATTAAATTTTTAATTGGAAAAATTATCTTTCCAGCATTTTGCATTGATGTAACGAGCTATAAAAAGAAAAATTTAAATCGCGGCATTCGAAAATTTATTCTTATAATTATGTAAAAATAAGAAATATTCGAAGATACAATATTCGTAATTATTTGAAATCACTTAAAAATACAATATGAATACAAATAAAAATCTTAATAAAAGGAATTAATTGAAATCGAAATTTTCAAATTCCGTAATCACTTGATACAGCGTCATTTTGGTTGGCGAGAAAATGTTTGTCACCAACTTTCCAGATCTCGCTAAATGGTGGACCAAAATAGGACTTTGCGTTAATTGCAATCGAAGATTTGCTTTAAAATTGTGCTCGAAATATTTTTCATGAAAATATCAGAAAATATTGGGAGTCACAATATTAAAAATCAGAAATCCTGCTTCATCACGAAATTTCGGATTCTGAATTTCGAATATCGGAAACTCAGGAGAGGTTGGCGACGACATTAAGTATCGTGGTAAATCTGGAGTTTAAAATTTGAGGTAAGAAATATTCACTTAAAAGTAAAGTATAATTTTTCCGAAAAATAAACGTGTACTTAGGCTCACCGTGAACTAGTAGATAACACTCTTCGGAGACCAAGTTCTATCCTGGCCGTTGTTGTAAAAATGGGAACGCACTACTACCTTCTGCATGCACGTTTGGCGGGTGTGAGCTTGGGAGTTTTCAAAGTTTTTTCATATTCATCGGAAAGTTTACAAAGAAAGTCAAGCAGACTGTTTAATCATTATTTATTTTTGCTTTGAATGAAATATTTTTCATTATTTTTCTCAACAACCTATTAACCTTCTTTTACAAACATATTTGCATGAATTTATGCTACCTTTATTTTCAGTACGATTTTTGCGTGTGCGTATTCTCTAAGAGCCGCTGAGGCCTAGGTTGGCGTTCATTCTGCCTATAGAAAGTTAGTGAGTTCAAATCCACCGAAGATACGTCGTGTTTGCTACTGGCGACTATAGCAATTTCATTAAGTCGTGGTCGCTTTGCTCTTCATGTTAAGTAAACCTCTGTGGGCTCTTCTGCTTCTGAATGAAGAAGACTTTTAAAGTCCAAGAGGTCATGTCCACTAGCTCTAATAGATACATCATCTCAGCTACTGAAGTGATGGAAAGGTTGAAAATGTTCCTAGCTGACAGACATCATTGCAACATTTCTAAGCGAGATAAAGGAAACACAGGTACTGTACACAACAAAAATTACATTTAATGACATCTAAATTTTTTCCACATTTTTACTGAATGATAAAAATATGCTCTTCACGCAAATGCGTTGTTTGAAACCCTCAAATGATTTCGATGCACTTTTCCTTGTGTCAAAAAACTTCATTTTTGGATATCGAAAATGTGCTTAGCTTCATTTCATTTATAGCATCAAACCTTGACTAAGAGCGTTAATAAAATTTTGCCGAGAAAAATTTTCAATAACAAGTAAAGTTATCATTTAAAAAATTCCCTTCAGATGATCTGAGCAAAAAATTTTAAATTGTTTAAATTTTTAACTCTACATAATTTTGTCGCCAGTATAACGATAGAATTGTTATAAAACTTAAGCAACGTATTAAAATTGTGCAAAAACTCTGAGATTTTGTGACAGTGATTTGTAGCGGCAGTTTCTTCCTTCACTTCACACATGTGACAAAATTGGATTAAAATATTCTTAATTTAAAAATGTATAGCAATGGTGTTAAAATTTTCCGCAGTTCGCGATGTTTTTGTGCGCATCAGAGCTAGATCAGAAAAGTGGTTTACGCCCCAATAGTCACATAAAAATATTTATGCAGTAAAATACATTGGCAAAAGAATTTTAAAATTCTCGTTTTATTTACAAGAACTGGCAAAATTGTCCAGAAGTACTAGTTATGTAGCAATATTTAATCCTCGGCATTCATTAAACACAAAATTGTAATTTATCAGATGAAAGAAAAAAGATAAAATAATTTAATTGATTGACTTGAACATGTTGCGTCTATTGATTGTTGTTGCACCAGCATACTTCCCTGTTCCTAGCCCGGGGTTGGGCTCTACCAGTTGTACAGAATAAGCAGCCAGGTGGTGTATTTATGATTTGAAGCAGAAAACCCACAATACTTGCCCTGCCCGGATGTATCATTTCACCTGGAGGACATTGCGACCACGACAGTTTCAACGTGCTCTATCCACCATTAGCAAACACGACGGATCTTCGGTTCAGCGAGGATTCGAATTAAATACCTTCCGATCATGAGAACGACTCCGCAACCAATCAGGCCACCGTTCCTACGTGCAAATTTTGACTTCTCAATTAACGCAATTTTTTTATGTAATGCAAGTGAGTTGCTTGGTTGGAATGTATGGAGCAAAGTCCAAACTAGGACATGCTGTGCCAGAAGAAAACAAAAAGCTGTTTATTTTAAGATAACCCAGATAACATTGAATGTCTAGTTAAAAACATAACAGTATTGTATAACTACAATAAATCATATATAGTATGTAAATTTGTATTCAATCAAAATTTTAAAATACCCATTGTATAATTTAAAATTGAATAAAACTGATAAAACTAATAGATAACGCGAAAAGACTGTCATAGGGAGGCTCCCTCGCAAGGAAACAATTTTTTAAAATAAATTACATGAAATTAAGATTTTTTAAATTCCTTTTCAAATGAAACGCATTTTTCAAAAGCGGTTGATGCATTGAAATAAATAATAGCACGCAAAATATATTACATTAATATTCTGTTCTTCTGTAATCCATCTAAATATGATCCAAATCTAACGTCGTAGAATTTCTTAGTGTAAGCATTGAATTCCGGAATTGGCTTTCAATACGAAAGTGAACTCAGCTTTCATTACATTATTCTTTGCTATATCAACAATTGCCACGCTTCAATGCACACTCGAATTACTTAAATTAACTGTAAACATGAGGCATGAAAAATATTTAGCCAATATTACACCACAAAAATGATTCTTCACGATGAGAATTCCTCAGTCTAAATATTCCTGCACTGCAAAATTACGACCTAAATCCATGATCCAACTATTTGACTATCTAGTAATTAAAACTCAAGTAGAATTATTACGTAAAAAATTGCATGAAAGCTGCTTATTTCTACGGGAAGCGCAGTCACGAAAACGCGAATACAGAACTGAATAACTGCATAGCAGGAAATGAACTTCATGAGGCGGAATTTGTATTTGCAAAACTAGAAGAGATATCTTCTTCTGTAAAACGATGAATTTGGGATAGTTTAACTTTCGGCAAATCCTGCTTCCGACACACAAACACAAAACGAACGTCATCGTGTTGAATAAAATGAAACAATCTTACCTGCAAAAGTTTGTTTTCAAGAATTATAAAAAAATTTACGAAAATTCAGTACAAAAGCAATTGGATACCTCTTCGGCAAAGGATTGTTTTCTTATAAACATTCTAAAATTGGAACAAATGGATATTGATAGTAATCCCCTAAAAATTGTTTGCCCGTTGGTCTATGTTTCAAAAGAAGACGAAAATTCAAATATAGAAAAGAACGTGAAATTCGCGTATCTGACGTAAACAAAACTTTTGATTTTGTTCAGTCTTATCAAGAATCCAAAAGTAAATATAAAAATGTCGTCAAAATTTAAAATTCGCTTAGTCGGTGATAAATATGTGTACGTGAACATTGGAAATTCTAAATCAATCGTAAAACATGTCTTTCAGATATATAACTGATCAACTAAGAATTCATTTGCGTAGTTTAGAAAATTTAGGGGTGACCAAAGAAAAATATGCCTGCAACTTTATCCGGTACAGAGAGTCGAAGCTTCTATTCAGGAAATTCGTATTAATTTTTCGAGTAAAGTGGTTCTGTTATAAAAGATACATTTGAGGTGCCATTCAAAAATTGATACACTTGATGCAGACTATTTCATTAAAAATAGAATTTATTTAACCGATAGTGAAAACAATGATTCTGACGTATCGGTTTAACTGGGTTCTGATTACTTCGAAAACTGATTCCAAAAGCTTCTAAACAAAGTGTCATCACCTTGTTTCTAATGAAGTAAAAAAATGTGAGATGAAATTGATATCGTTCAGCTTCAGCTAAAAATATTCTCCTAGGAAAACATCATGAGTTTCATGTTTTTTTATAAAAAAGAAGCTCCCTTAAGTTTGGGTGTTTGATGTGAAGAAGGATAAGAAAATAATTTTGGCGATAAATTCAACAGTTCTAGGTGATAAAGATATCTTTTCATAGAGAACGATTCAATGTTATACACATCAACTATGAAGCATCATCTAATGGCCATAAATAAATTGAACGAGAATTTGCATGCATCGGAAACCAAATTAGATTTGGATTATAGGATGTAATATGGCTAAAATACTGTAAAAGAAAAATAACAAGTTAGGAAAAAACGGAGTGAAATTTTGATTACATGCGAAGTAATAACGATAGACCCTAAGTTATGAGATTTAGCATAAACATTCTGCTTCCCATTTAATAGCTTTCTTTTTTATTTAGTCTTGTTATTTAAAAATATTTCGCACTTCATACACAGTTTACATTGGTAATTTAAAAATAAGACTCTTTTACATAGAAGAAAATACATCGAAATATGTGCCATTTTGTAACATAAATGCAAATGAATATGTAACATATATGTCCATTATTATTCTCCGTGTAAGTTGTAAATTAATTCGGTTGCTATAATGGAAACTGACTGTGTATTAAATATTTAACCTCATTATTGATTCGTGTATAACTGCTCTTTCACACATAATGCACTGAATAAGAAGTTTGGTTCAAAGCTTGATGGATTTGCACTTGTTATTTCAAGACGCTTCAGGCAATTTCCTCCAGGAAGACACTATGTGTTGTCTATACTTATAGCTTGTAGATACTTCCTTTAAATATAATTACAGTTTTCCTGTAAAGAGACATCTTAATTTGAACCATGTTTGTGAGAGTATTATTTACAAGTGTGATTTTCCAGGGGTATATTCGAATGAATCAAATTTGTTTTATTCCCGAAAGTAAATAATAGTCAAAAGCAAAATGTTTCCACTATCAGTATTTCTGAATAACTAGTGAAATTGGGTTCTATATCATTTCACCGACGAAATAACAGAACCTATACTAAACAAAATTTAAACCAACTGTCAGCTTATAGAATGTGGGTTTTAAAACCAGTTAACTTCTATCCATATAATAATATCAGAACTAATAGAAGTGAAAGTGTCTATACCAAATTCCCCTAATTGATCAACGAATTAATAAGTAAGATATAACGACACAATAGATTTACGGAAATCATTGTGCAGATAAAAATTATAAATGGAAACAAATAAGCTTTTTCACTACAATTGGACTTGCATTATAACTCTAGCATTTGAATGTGAAACACTAGTATATCTTCGTCATCTTTGAAACAAAAATGTTCGTGCAAAAAGTTAAAGAGACTGATAACACGCAGACGCTGATAAAGGAAGGACTGCGGAAAATATCTCTTGATTATCCCGCTGTAAACGAAAACAAAGCTTTTGGAAAGTTTAACGATTTTTAGACTTCGTAGAATGAAGTAAAACTTGTTACAACTTCAATTTTGACTTGTCATACCCTGTCATTTGGTGATATTTTGAAAGCAGGATGTGGAATAGAACCAAAAGTTCTTGTTTTAAAATATGGTCCCTAACTTTTTCGCGGATTCTGAAAATAGTTTCGGTGTGCACAAAATATATACCAATGCAAAATACATCACGAAAATTTTAAAACTGATTTTTCCGGTAAAAGGTTGCATAATTTTCATATTTTGGAAAACTAATTGCCGAAGAATTGCAAGGATTATTTTTGCATCAAATTGACGAAAATAAAATTATAAAAAAGAAGGAATAAGATTAGACGAAATTTTAAATCAATATATAAGAACTAGTTAGATTATTCGATGTAGAATTTCGCGATTTTCATTGAATAGCACAGCAATAAGGAAAATAAGACTTACTTTTACTCAATAGCAATTCCTAAATCCATATAAAGGTTGTATGAAAGATGTATGCGCAAAGCGAAACTGTCAAAGGAAAAGCAAAGAGCATCATATCATCCAAACCTAGAACAATCTGCCTATCGCATTTAAGGGTCCATAACTAGAGAAGTTTAATATCAGACGCGTGAGAATTCGTAACACATAGTGAAATATCCAACAGAAAAAAGAAAAGTGTCAGAAAAAACTGAAATATCGGAATAAAGTGACCATGAGTTATTTATCTGGAGAGCTTACAAACATTTATTTATCAGTTTGTTAGGGCGGAGCTTGTAATCCCCACTGTAAATTGTGCAAATTAATATTTCGTTACATTATTTGTGGTCTTTATATGTATGTAAATCACAGAAGTTTTTTAAAGGTTTGACTTTGGATTTCAATTAAACTAGTAACTTTTTAATTGTAAACAAGATTCAAATGCACATAAAATTAATTATAATGGTAAATCCTTGACAGTTATAGTTATGGATATTATAAATATTGCAATGAAATTTCTAGTATTAAGAAATTTTAATATCAATATTTTTCTTAAAAATAGCATTTTTGTTTTACAAATTTGAGCATTTGATAGAATTGAAATTTTAAAATGGCTTGAAATTACATTGTGTGACTATATTATTTAAAATTGTACAATTTTAAATAACAAACTCCTATACTACTGATTATTTGATCTGAAATTATATGTGAATCCTCGAATGAATGATATGTCCTTGAATAATTTATACTTATTAATATTCATATTTTAATGGAATAAATAAAATTTTAATATCAATGGTTTCTAATAAATAGGCTATATATATTTACGAGGCATATTCGGAAAGTAAGTACCGTTTTGAAAAACAAAATAGTAACAGACATTTTTGTTATGAAGCCAATATTGTTTTTACACGAGAAACCATCTATTAAACTATTTTTCTACATAGTTTCCGCCAATGTCGTTACGTGTAACCAGCTTTTATATACTTTCTTTATAGGAGCTTCCCGTCAATCACGATTCATAGCATTTTTCACCTCCAGGTAGAATCCTAAGTGCTTGTCGTCAAGCTCGTGGCTTATGTGCAAGACCAAAGTATAATAAGGATTGTGCCAAGTCTGGACAGTACGGCGGATCATCGACTGCTGATAACGATACTTTTGAAGCATCACTTTAGTGTCACAAGCAGCATGGGTTCAAAGCGTTGTCATGGAGCAACACAATTCCTTTACACAGCATTGCTCTCTTATTGATTTGAAATGCACTCCGTAGTTTTCATAAAGCAATATCATCATTCCGCATTGACGGTTTCACCTCTGTGAAGAAATTCATAAGCAAAACCCCTTTCATATCACAGTGCATGATTTTTTGTGCTGACATTATCGTTTTGAACTTTTGTTGTTTCGGAGGTAGTGTGTCTATAATCCATTGAGAATGTTACTTCAGTTCTGGTATGACTTGGCGAACTCACGTTTCCTCCCCTACCACATTTTGTTTTGAAATATATTCTGCCTCTTCTCTGTTTCGTGTGAGAAATGTCAATTCACTGCCAACTCGCTTGAATTTGTAAATGTCAGTGAGAAATTTTAGATCCCAGGGGAACACAAATTGTGATAATTTCATACAAAATAGTACGTGGAATTTGCGGAAATCCGTTTCAAAGTTTCATTGGGAAACGCTTATATCCATGGATTTTTTCATCAATTTTTTTACCAGATTATCTTTGACAACAGAAGACCACTTCGAGCCTCGTCATTTGTTGGACCTTCAGTAAACCTTCGTACCCACTTTCTTTCCACTCCATCACTCATCAAAAATAACTTTGCTTGTCTATAGATTTCAGCAAGTTTCATAACCCTTGTGTTCAAAAATCGAATTACAGCACGAATCTCACAGTCGGCGGAAACAATGATTGTTTTAAGCATTTTACACGTCCAAAGTAAACTTTAAACACAACGTGGAACAACCGTCGATTGAGAGACAGTGTACGTGGTAGACTTCTGCGCATGTGCGGGACACCGACAACTGCATTACAGCTGCTGTACAGTGTAACGGTCATTATTTAACAAACTGTACAATTTATATAATAACCACCGATTATTCTTTATCTGCAATATAATGTAAAATCATTAAACAATTTATTAGTATTCATAATGAAAAACAGAATTTTAATACCAAAATTTTCCTAAAAATCTGACACATATTTTTGTTTTAACCAATTTTATAATATTCAATACATTGATTTTATTAAAAAAATATACAGCTTATATAATAAGCTCTTCTAAAAATGAGCGCTTCGTCTACAATTTTAATACTTTTAAGCATACTGTTGAATAAAAAAAATTAAGAAAAAGTGTGTATTGAACACATGTATTTGTTTTTGAAATCAACAAAACTATTCTTCTCAAGAAAGACTTTTTTATTGATCACTTTATACTGCACTAAAAATGAATTACATTTAAGTTTGGAAAACATAAATTCTATTTTCCGAAAATATATTTACAATAATTGTGTAAAAAAAACAAAATACCTATAAAATCACAACTATTTAAGAACTGAATTTTTACAATCTTCTGAAAAAAAAATTGCCGAAGTTTTAATGTCCCTCTTTAAAACATACTAACAATTAAAATTTGTACCACACAAATTAAAATAAGGAATTCATTAGCTGCGTTTATTATGAAGATGTGAAAATATTCATTAGAGAGAATTTTTGATCAATATTTTGGAAATTTAAGTCATCGCCTATAAGAATTATTATTTTGTCACATTGAAAAAAAGGAAGTGGATTTTAGCTGAAAAAGGTGCTTAATTTGAAAAAATGAATCACATACCAGTTTCAATTGAATGACACAAAAAATACACTTATTTTTAATAAATTCATATTTTTAAATTTGTATGCTAAAACAAAATAATTTTTTTAACCTAATGAAGAAGAACTACTAAAACCAGTGAAATCATTTTATCACCAATTTTAATATTTTACATTTGTGTGTTTTTAACACCAAATATTTTAATAGAAAATATTTATGCATTTTATATAATATTTTTTGTTTTTTTTGCTTAACACAATCAGAATATATGCCATAGAATTCAAAAAATTTTCTCGAAATCTAGTTAACAGTCAATACTTTTATTAAAAAGAATAGTATTTGTTTATAATAGATCTAAAGCTATCTTTATGCGAGTAGCAAAGAGTGACTTTTTTTAAAATAAAATTAAAAAACGAAAATATAAAATAAGCAACAGAAACAAAAAATAGCACTGGAAATTTTGTATTTGCGACTTTAAAGAAGCGCCAGAGAAAAATAATTTTCTAAATTGAATTTTAAAATGTTATTGTATGGTTTAGAAGCCATCCAGAAAGCATTGTAAAATTTTAAACTAGAGTTTGATTAACTCTTTTTTATAATTTTATAACATATATCATAAAAAAACAAGAGTAAAATATATAATAAAAAAACAAGAGTTTGATTAACAAGAGTAATTTAAAAAATTCCCCTCCGAATATATGAGTGAACAATTTATATTTTTTCAATTTTTAACTCTAGACACATAATTTCGTCGCCAGTTTTTAACGATAGAATTGTTGAAAAACCCAAGCATCGAATTAAAATTGAGCAAAACTCTAAGATAGAATTTTCGTCGCAAAAATTTGCAGCAACAAATACTTAATTCACTTTACTATATTGACTAAAATGAATGGTTAGATGAAAATATTCTTAATATAAAAATTTATCGAATTTCTGTTAAAACTTTCCACGCTTTGCATTATTTTTATGCGCAAGAGGACTTGATCACAAAAATGTTTCACACCCCAACATATGTTTCGAATATTTGTTTACTAAAATAAATTTGCAGACGAATTTCAAATTTCCCGTTTTATCATAGAAATTTGGGAATTTCTCCCGAAATAGTATTTACTTTGCAATATCTATTCCCAGCATTAAAATCAAAATTTTTATTGATTAGATGACAGAAAAAACGGTAAAATGCTTTAATTGATCGACGTTTTCAATATGTTGAATTTTTGTATGAAAGGAATCAGCCACCATAAAGTAATCTTGTAATGTATAAATTGTAACCTCTCAATGAATATAACTATTTCTATGTTACGTTCAGGAATCACTTGTTAACACGAAAAGTTGCTGGTGAGTTGGTTGGAACTAATGACGCAAGCTCCAAAGTAGAACATGCTGCGGAAAAAAAAAAAACTGTTTTTTTATGAAAACCAAAAACATCATTAAAAGTCTAGATAAAATATAAAAGTATTGTATGACTGCAATAAAAATATATAGTATGTAAATTTGTGTATATATATAGTTTATCAAAATATTAAAACACCGTTGTTTGCATCATTTAAAATAGAATAAAGAGGATAAAACTAATTGATCTTGAAAACGGAAAACGCATTGCCATAGTGAGGATTCCTCCAAAAGAAACAATATTTTAATATATGAAAGATAACGTTTATAAAATATGTTTCATAGATTTTTCTTTCTACCCCAAAGCTACTTCATGGAAATGACTTCCACTATTACATCAGATGAGCAACCGCTTCTAACTCAAACAGGATTCAGCGTTTCCTTGGGGTTGCATTCTCAAAAAATTTTGAGCGCAATGCGTTTTATTTTATTCACTATACATGAAATTAAAAACTTGCGTGTTTCGTATTTTTAAATTCTGTTTCTATGTAAACGCATTTTGCAAAAACGGTTGATGTAATTAAATTAACAATGGAATAGAAAATATTAAACTAATATTCTGTTCCAAAGAACAGAATATTAGTTTAATATTTTCTGTCTAAGCTATCTAAAATTTTTGCCGCGTGATTTCTCAGTGTAAACAGTGAGTTTGTTTTCAATACGGAATTGAATTCAGCTTTCATTATATTATTCTTCAACATACAACGATTGACAAATTTTAATACACCTCTTCGAATATATAATATAACTAAATAAACTATAAATGTGAGACACGAAAACCATTAAACCAATATTACTTTATTTCCAGCATGAAAAATGATTGTAATGAGAATTTTTCGGAGTAAATATTGTTGTTCTGAAAACTGCGTTTTCTAGACGAAACCACGTTGATTTTTTTTATTACATTAATTATTTATTACAAAAAGTATTGATAATCTTTAATCCTCAAGAGAAACCAATTTGAGAGACACAATTTGTGAAGATTTGAGTCATTCGCTCAGGATACGTTTATAAGTCGATAAACGCGACTTTTCCTTCATTAAACGGATTCTTATCTTTTTTAATGGTTAAAATAGGCATGCAGTTCGAAAGGATATCACACATTTTTAGACCGATTGAGTACACATTAAATTATATAATAAGCAATTTGCCAATCCAAAACTAATTGTTCTGTCAATTTCAACATGACTTTAAAATTAGTTTACCATTTCTGTTATGTCTGGGCGTCTTTGCTTCCTTGTTTGGAAAAAAAGAAAATTATGCAACGGATATTAATGAATTCATTACTTATACTTGTATACTATAACCATCTTCATTGATTACCAAACATACAACAGTTCAACCGACAAACTTTCCCATGACTGTGGCTCTCAGGAATGAAAGTTTGACAGTGGCCATCAAAAACTGACGCTTGAAAAGGAGCATTTGTATTCTCTAGAAAGAGAAGCAGTTACTTTTACTTGGCATGAGTAAAAAGTAGAGTTACCTACGTAGAGTAAAATTTTACATTTTCTATTTAAATTTAATAAAATTTACTTTCTGTTTATTAGGTTGTCAGTAAATTTGAAGTACTGCTTCATATTTTGAACTATTATATTCTCGGTGGAATACTGTTTTTATTAATAAATGCTTTTTCAATTATTATCAAAAAGAAAACATTTTTAATTATGAAATATTCCTCGACAAATTAACGTTCTCGTTATTATTACAGTGTAAATTAAATGCAGCAAATTCCGAAGCAGTTGATAATTTTACTATTAAAGTTAAGTTTGGCTTTTTTTACGCTACTTATATTCTTAAACAATATAAGAATATTAATTTGTTAATTTGAAAAACAATTTTAAAAATGTTAAGGAATTATTTTTATTGTTCTACGCGAATTGTGACGGTATTGAAAATCACCCTTTCCAGAGCACTCAGCATAACTCAACTTTTCCATACATTGTGCTGAATATTCTGCTTAAAGCATAATAATCTGAATGCAATTTTGTACGGTGATAAGCGAAGTCGTATTGAATTGAAAAATTTAGTAGAACAAAGAAAAGAGTCATTCAAAACTTAAATATTGGAAAAGCGCTCATGGCCGATTAAATGAAAGAACACCGTAGCATTAATTCATAGCTAAAATTTGTAGAATCAAAGAAAATTTTAAAAAGGAGCCAAATTCTCTATGTGCAGGTTGTATAAATCATGCATGCTCGATGAAAAAAAATAATCGAAATGGAATACAGTCTAATGTGAGACCATAACTTGCGTAATCATGCTTCGGACATTTGAAATCGAACCACACAGTGAAATAAAATTGAAAAATTAAAAAACTGAACGATATTTAATACGCCGATTAATTTTTACGACTTGGAAGCCTTTATTTACTTAGAAACATTGATTAACACTTACTTAACATTCATTTTCAGAGTCCGCGGTGGCCTAATTTGTTGGGGGCACCGTTCTCATCATCCGAAGGTTTCGAATTAGAACTTGACCGAAGTTCCAGCGTGTTCACTGAAGGTGACTGGGGCACACCAATAAGGATGGCAAGCCAAGTATTGGGGGTCCTCTGCTTCTTAATAACAGTGAAGACTGCCACCCGGCTTCATCAAACTGACCAACACTTCCTGCTTATTTTTCTAACTTTACGCAAGGAAGATAAAAACTTTTTGTTCTCAGAGCAAAAAACACCTAAAAATGTCATACGACTGATGTTTATGCGGCTCGGCTTCACAAAGTTCATGTATAAAACGTGATTTCGCAGTTTTTAAACTTAAAAATAAACATGGCGAATTTCTATTCAAAATAGCTTCATATTGTTACTAAAAAAGAAAAGGATCGAATGGTATATTCTCTCTTTCACTCAAATTAATAAAGAAATAACTTTTCTCATAAAAAATTATTAGTTCAATATTTTGTTCTAAGCCTTTCTTAAATTTGAATGTTTTTTACTTGCAATGAAGAAGGATTAAAGAAAATTATATTGGCGATAAACTCGAGTGTTCCAGCGAGTTAAAATATCCTTTTAAGGGAACTTTTTAATATAAAAAGCATCATCTGGTATGGTACATATAATGGCGACAAATAAATCGAATAAAAATTTATATATATTATGACTAAATTAGATTTAGACGGGTAGGATGTAATATAAAAAAATAAATGATAAAAAAATTGGGACAAAGTTCGATTATTTGCGAAGTGTGTTTGATTACTTACAAAGTCTTATGATTGAGAAAGCAACCCGAAAGAAAATGCTCTTCAAGAATCATCTAAAGTTTTTTATCAAAAGCTTCCATCATCGCAGTTTCCGAAAAAAAGAGAAATTCGATTCTTTTCCATTTCACCGACGAAATGGTAGAACCGATACCAAACAAAATAAAACCATCTGTCACTGGTAACATGTTTTAAAATCATATCATTCATTTCCTTATTTTATAAGAAATAATAGAAATAAGCGATTGAGAGATCAACGAGTTAAGCAATAAATTTATTAATAGCGTAAAGGAAGGACAGAATAAATTTATGTCAATCATTATACTTGAAAGAATGAAACATTTATGCTTTTCACTACCAAATGACTTTATGGTTCAAGCTTTTAAAAGTGAAGCACAAAAATACCTTTGTCCTTTCAAAAACAGTATTGCGCACGGGATAAGTAAAGTGTCTGAAATAACGCAGGACAGAGATAACGGAAAGACTGAAGAAATATGTCTCAGGTGAGGTGCACCGAAGCGAAGTCCACAAAATGTTTCAGCGATGTTGTTGTTGTCGTGTACCAGCCAGGCTGGTAATGTGGGGTGCGCTGCTCCACTTTTCCAACTGAACCCTATTTGGGTATGGAGTCCGACTTCCTCAGTACACACATGCCATAGGGACCCGTTTATAGGGTAGGCAACCATTCACAACCCATTCATACAAGGAAAAAACAAAGACAGGATAGATAGAGAGAGAAAGTACATCTATGCCCGGACCGGGATTCGAACCCAGGACCTCCCTATCCGCAGTCAGACTCGCTGACCACTAGACAAGATGGGCGACTTCAGAGATGTTAGAATTCCAAAGTAAAATTTGCTGGAAGTTAATTTTTGCATATGTTGTCGCCATTAACATCGTTTTCGTGAAATATCCAAATGAGAGGATGTGGAATAGTACCAAACGTTCTGGTTTCCACTGATTTCCCCGAATTTTGGCGCAAAATTCATTCTACTAATTGTTTCTGTTAAATGATAAAAAAATAATGCAAATTTCATCATCACAAAATTTTAAAATAAATTTTTCCAGAGAAACATGAAATTTTTATGTTTTGGAAAAAAATTGGCAACGATTATTTTTCCTTAACGAGGGCAAATTAGATCGAGACCAATGACTCAAAGTAAATTTCGAACCACGGCACACATCTACGCACAATATGGGGTTTGAATCTACGAACTGCTGAACCGAAGCCAAGAGCGGGCTATCAGCTCAAGAACTATTTTTGCGTCAAATTGGAAAAACAAGGTTAGAAAAATTAACATTAGCCGGAAAAATAAATCAAAAGGTGGAAACTAGTAAAATATTCGCTGTAGAATTTCGCAACGAATATCTTCATTAGATATTAATTTTCTGGAAAGAATTACTTTTATTCATAAGAGGTTCCCAGTTCCGAATGAAGGTTGAATGAAGCATCGGCAAAATCATTAGTTCCGATCCATGCTTCAAGGGTATACAGAATCGAATAGATAAACTTCTCCCAAACGTTTTAAGTGATTAACGCCGTAACGTCGAACTAAGAAATCACAACACGTGGTGAAAAATGGGACGACTAAAAGACAACAGTTGTATGTAACAGAAATATCAGAATAGCGGTTTTAAATGTTTAAGTTAAGGAACATGACAACTTATATCACAAGTAAAGTAGGTTTAAAAAAGCATGGTGAAATGCTGCATTCGGGTGGTATAAAGCTTGCATGCACAATTTGAAATTAGAAAAGGCGACGCGACAACGTTGCTTGGAATGAAACCTAGAATATCTGACTTATAGTTTGGGAAATCCTACGCCAGGACATGTGCATTCATTCTACGTAGTGAAATATCCTTTCGGATTTAGAAAAGAAACTGAAATATTTTTCAATAGCGCCTTCTACTGGTAAAGCCTAAGTACCTGCTGTCACTTATTCACACTTAAAATTGTCATAACAAGAAAAGTTTAAAAGCGGACTTTAAACTTCCCTGTAGTTGTACAAAACATGCAACCGCAGAGCAAAATTGACAAATGTAACGCGTATTGTGACGATATCTGAAGCCAGAACTTTCTACCTAAATTACTTATGCATAAGGCCATAATTAGCGAAATCTTACTCCAATATACATGAATTCATATGACATAGTGACACAAGCGAATCAATTAAGAATTGAGTCGCACAAAATTGATGCACTTCAGCAGCGCCCTCTACAGATTCATGCTGTCACTTATTCAAACTTAAAACTGTCATACCAAGAAAGGCGAGGGAAAGCTAATTTTTCTTACAGTTATACAAAACATGTAAATGCAGTGCAAAATTCGACGTGTATTGTTATTTATCTGGAATTGAACCCAGAACCTTCTATCTATGTTAACTATATATTAATGCCGTAACTAAAAAATTCTTACTGCAATATATTTGCATTCGTACGTTTTAGAGACAAATACGAATCAATTAAGAAATTAGTCGCACAAAACTGATATGCTTCAATAGCGCCCTCTACTGATTAAGTCAAAGTATGTGCTATCACTTATTCACACTTAAAATTGTCATAGCAACATAAATTCAAAAGCGGACGCTCAGTTTTCCTACTGTTGCATAAAACATTTAAATGCAGGGCAAAAATGCCAAATGCGGTGCTTATTGTGACGGTATCTGGAATCGAACCCAGAGACTTCTAATGTGTTTATACCTTAATAACATGATAGGTGAAATTTTACAGTAGGAGATGTGCTCTTGATTAACATTGTGAAAAATCAGAATCCATTGAGCAATAAGACGTACAAAACTTAAATATCACAATGACGCCCTAGAACAGGGGTCGGCAACTAGTATCTTGGGATACACAAGTGCTTCTTCGGATGTGCATTTGCGATTTTCTTGTTCCTTACGTAAATATTATTTATTTCATTAAAAAACAATTAAAATCGTTCGGAATAGATTAACAAGGGTTAGGCATCGATTCTATCTCTCAGGAACTTGTACTCGCTTTTCACCGCAGCCCTCCCCCGTGACCTATGGAAGATTTCGAGTGAAAAAGTCGTTGGATGTTTCCATGCATGTTTTAATTAGCTTTTGACGCAAGATTATTTATCGTCTTTGCCACTGCTTTGGCTGTGATGTACAATTCGTTGTATTAAGTCAACGAGTTAGAACCGAATTACTTTATACGTATATATATATATATATATATATATATATATATATATATATATATATATATATATATATATATATATATATATATATACAGGTTGTCCCAAAACGGCTGAATAAGCTCTGCACAGTTAGTTTACGAGAAAAATACGAAAAACAAAGTATGACGTCACTTCCGGTGCAAGAAAAAACACTTTATTGGATATATCAACAATAGTATTTGCATATCTTTCCAGACGATAATGTTTAAAACGTTCACCGCGCATATTGCGTCATGCATGCGCGCCTGCCATGGAATGACTTTAAGCCGTCGTTAAGCTGGTGTTTTTAAAGGCTGCATCTTGCAGTTACTGGTAGTCTTCGTATGGTGGGCAGGTATTCCATTCGTTACTACTACCAATTGTACTTGACGTAAGGCCAATGTTATGGAAATGTTTTTGGTTCCAGCATGATGGGGCTCCAGCGCATTTCTGTGCTCCTGTACGTGGTTGACTGGATATGGAATACCCCGGTCCTGGATTGGACATGGAGGTCCGGTTTTATGTCCACCAGATATTACATCGTTGGATTTTTTCCTATGAGGCCATCTAAAGGAACTGGTGTATTGAGGCGTAGTGCCAACACCAATGGACATAGTTGCTCGTCTGCACGCTGTTTATACTTCGGTGGACCCCGCGATGCTGCAACTTATGATGACCGCCATTACACGGCGTGCTCAAGCCTGCCTCGACATTCAAGGCGGACACTTTGAACATCTGCTATAAATTGTGCACATACTGCTGTTGATGTGTTCAATAAAGTGTGTATTCTTGCACCGGCAGTCACGTCATATTTTTTTTTTCGTATTTTTCTCGTAAACTATGGATCGTACAGGAACGCTTCTTTGGGCAGTTTTTATGTAATCCCAACGAGGAACCTAGCTATGCAGAGTTTATGCGGCCGTTTTAGGACACCCTGTATATATATATATATATATATATATATATATATATATATATATATATATATATATATAGTGTGTGTGTGTGTGTATGTATGTATGTATGTATAACTTGTTATTTGATTAATCAATTTTTCAAATCTGAGGATCAAAATAGGTAATTATTTGCATTTGCAGTTTCATATACTCCTAGCTCATAAGCTAAGCATCTAATATTTGCCAAAATTTAAAACAATAAATAAAATAACTAAAATTGCTGATGGAAAGTTGAAGAGGTGACGCTAATTTTCCCTTCAGTTGTACAAAACATGCAAGCTCCATGCAGAGTGCCAAATACCACGCGTATTGTGATGGCATCCGGAATCGAACCCAGAGCCATCTACTAAATTATGTATATATTAATGTCATAATTGCCGAAATCTTACTTCAAGACATTTGCATTTGTACGACATAGGGATAAATACGAATCAATTAAGAAATGAGTCGCACAAAACTGAAAAATAGCCCTCTCTACTGATTTAGTCGAAGTACATGCTTTCATTTATTCACATTTTAAGCAGTGATATCAAGGAAAAATGAAGAGGTTTCGCTAATTTTCCCTTCTGTTGTACAAAACATGCAAGCTCCATTCAGAAGTGCCAAATACCACGCGTATTGTAATGACCTCCGGAATCGAACCCAGAGCCATCTACTAAATTATGTATATATTAATGTCATAATTGTCGCAATCTTACTTCATGACATTTGCATTTGTACGACATAGGGATAAATACGAATCAATTAAGATAGGAGTCGCAAAAAACTGAAAAATAGCCCTCTCTACTGATTTAGTCGAAGTACATTCTGTCATTTATTCACATTTTAAACTGTGAAATCAAGGAAAGTTGAAGAGGTGTCGCTTATTTTCCCTTCTGTTGTACAAAACATGCAAGCTCCATTCAGAAGTGCCAAATACCATGCGTATTGTGATGACCTCCGGAATCGAACCCAGAGCCATCTACTAAATTATGTATATATTATTGTCATAATTGTCGCAATCTTACTTCAGGACATTTGCATTTGTGCGACATAGGGATAAATACGAATCAATTAAGAAATGAGTCGCACAAAACTGAAAAAAACCCTCTCCACTGATTTAGTCGAAGTACATGCTTTCATTTATTCACATTTTAAGCAGTGATATCAAGGAAAGTTGAAGAGGTGTCGCTTATTTTCCCTTCTGTTGTACAAAACATGCAAGCTCCATTCAGAAGTGCCAAATACCATGCGTATTGTGATGACCTCCGGAATCGAACCCAGAGCCATCTACTAAATTATGTATATATTATTGTCATAATTGTCGCAATCTTACTTCAGGACATTTGCATTTGTGCGACATAGGGATAAATACGAATCAATTAAGAAATGAGTCGCACAAAACTGAAAAAAACCCTCTCTACTGATTTAGTCGAAGTAGATGCTGTCATTTATTCACATTTTAAACAGTGATATCAAGGAAAGTGTAAGAGGTGACGCTAATTTTCCCTTCAATTGTACAAAACATGCATGCTCCGTGGAGAAGTGCCAAATACCACGCGTATTGTGATGGCATTCGGAATCGAACCCAGAGCTATCTGCTAAATTATATACATATTCATGTCATAATGGCCGAAATCTTACTTCTAGACATTTGCGTTTGTACGACATAGGGATAAATAAGAATCAATTAAGAAATGAGTCGCACAAAACTGAAAAATAGCACTCTCTACTGAAATAGTCAAAGTACATGCTGTCATTTATTCACATTTTAAACAGTGATATCAAGGAAAGTGTAAGAGGTAACGCTAATTTTCCCTTCAGTTGTACAAAACATGCATTTTCAATGCAGAAGTGCCAAATACCACGCGTATTGTAATGGCATCCGGAATCGAACCCAGAGCCATCTACTAAATAATTTATATATGAATGTCATAATTGCCGAAATCTTACTTCAGGACATTTGCATTTATACGACATAGGGATAAATACGAATCAATTAAGAAATGAGTCGCACAAAACTGAAAAATAGCCCTCTCTACTGAAATAGTCGAAGTACATGCTGTCATTTATTCACATTTTAAACAGTGATATCAAGGAAAGTGTAAGAGGTGACGCTAATTTTCCCTTCTGTTGTACAAAACATGCATGCTCCGTGGAGAAGTGCCAAATACCACGCGTATTGTGATGGCATCCTGAATCGAACCCAGAGCCATCTACTAAATTATATATATATTAATGTCATAATTACCGAAATCTTACTTCAGGACATTTGCATTTGTACGACATAGGGATAAATACGAATCGATTAAGATAGGAGTCGCACAAAACTGAAAAATAGCCCTTTCTACTGATTTAGTCGAAATACATTCTGTCATTTAATCACACTTTAAACTGGGAAATCAAGGAAAGTTTAAGAGGTGACGCTAATTTTCCCAACAGTTGTACAAAACAGGTATGCTCCATGCAGAAGTGCCAAATACCACGCGTATTTTAATGGCCTCCGGAATCGAACCCAGAGCCATCTACTAAATTATGTATATATTAATGTCATAATTGCCGAAATCTTACTTCAAGACATTTGCATTTGTTTATGTATATATTAATGTCATAATTGCCGAAATCTTACTTCAAGACATTTGCATTTGTACGACATAGGGATAAATACGAATCAATTAAGAAATGAGTCGCACAAAACTGAAAAATAGCCCTCTGTACTGATTTAGTCGAAGTACATGCTTTCATTTATTCACATTTTAAGCAGTGATATCAAGGAAAAATGAAGAGGTTTCGCTAATTTTCCCTTCTGTTGTACAAAACATGTATGCTCCATTCAGAAGTGCCGAATACCACGCATATTGTAATGACCTCCGGAATCGAACCCAGAGCCATCTACTAAATAATTTATATATTAATGTCATAATTGTCGCAATCTTACTTCATGACATTTGCATTTGTACGACATAGGGATAAATACGAATCAATTAAGAAATGAGTCGCACAAAACTGAAAAATAGCCCTCTCTACTGATTTAGTCGAAGTACATGCTTTCATTTATTCACATTTTAAGCAGTGATATCAAGGAAAAATGAAGAGGTGTCGCTAATTTTCCCTTCTGTTGTACAAAACATGCAAGCTCCATTCAGAAGTGCCAAATACCACGCGTATTGTGATGGCCTCCGGAATCGAACCCAGAGCCATCTACTAAATTATGTATATATTATTGTCATAATTGTCGCAATCTTACTTCAGGACATTTGCATTTGTGCGACATAGGGATAAATACGAATCAATTAAGAAATGAGTCGCACAAAACTGAAAAATAGCCCTCTCTACTGATTTAGTCGAAGTACATGCTGTCATTTATTCACATTTTAAACTGTGAAATCAAGGAAAGTTTAAGAGGTGACGCTAATTTTCCCTTCAGTTGTACAAAACATGCATGCTCCCTGCAGAAGTGCCAAATACCACGCGTATTGTGATGGCATCCTGAATCGAACCCAGAGCCATCTACTAAATTATATATATATTAATGTCATAATTGCCGAAATCTTACTTCAGGACATTTGCATTTGTACGACATAGGGATAAATACGAATCAATTAAGAAATGAGTCGCACAAAACTGAAAAATAGCCCTCTCTACTGATTTAGTCGAAGTACATGCTGTCATTTATTCACATTTTAAACAGTGATATCAAGGAAAGTGTAAGAGGTGACGCTAATTTTCCCTTCAGTTGTACAAAACATGCATGCTCCGTGGAGAAGTGCCAAATACCACGCGTATTGTGATGGCATCCGGAATCGAACCCAGAGCCATCTACTAAATTATATATAAATTAATGTCATAATTGCCGAAATCTTACTTCAGGACATTTGCATTTGTACGACATAGGGATAAATACGAATCAATTAAGAAATGAGTCGCACAAAACTGAAAAATAGCCCTCTCTACTGATTTAGTCGAAGTACATTCTGTCATTTATTCACATTTTAAACTGTGAAATCAAGGAAAGTTTAAGAGGTGACGCTAATTTTCCCTTCAGTTGTACAAAACATGCATGCTCCCTGCAGAAGTGCCAAATACCACGCGTATTGTGATGGCATCCGGAATCGAACCCAGAGCCATCTACTAAATAATTTATATATTAATGTCATAATTGCCGAAATCTTACTTCAGGAAATTTGCATTTGTACGACATAGGGATAAATACGAATCGATTAAGAAATGAGTCGCACAAAACTGAAAAATAGCCCTCTCTACTGATTTAGTCGAAGTACATGCTGTCATTTATTCACATTTTAAACAGTGATATCAAGGAAAGTTTAAGAGCTGATGCTAATTTTCCCTTCTGTTGTAGAAAACATCGAAACAATGCCCTTGTCTTTATTTATTAAGCTACATGCTAACATTTACAGGTAAAATTATAAAATAAAAAATCGTTTTGAAGCAGATTTCTTTTTTCCCTTCAAGACTCATAAAAAAATACATGAGCAATGTAAAATTGCCCAATATGCAATGCGTTTTTCAATGGTACCTGAAATCGAACCCAGAAACTTCTATCTTACGTAATAAGATTTTCACGCCATAAATTGCGTAATCTTATTGTGAGACGTGTGATATCATGTGTGAAACAATATTGCCTGATAAGAAACTCCCCCGTTTTACTGCATCATCCTACGTAATAAAGAAATACATCGCACAAAACTAAATTATTGGAAGCGTTCTCTCGACAAATTAAATTATAACCGATTGTATAACATTTACATGTAAATCAGGGAAACTCCGTGAAAGTTTAAAGTGAAGCCTAATTCCTCATATGCAGGTTGGATGAAATATGCCGGCGCACTGCAAAATTCGACGCATAATGCAACGGAATCAGATATCGTAAACTTAAACTTCTTATTAATCTATTGATGTTTCATTCTTAATCGTACTATTGTACATTAATGTTTGAATAAAAGCAAACGCGATGTAGCGTAATCAAACAGAATAAAAAAGTTTATTACAGAACTGATATATATGGAGTGCGCCGATTAAATTGTGGAACTTGGTAGCATTCATTTATTTATTAACATTTGGTCAACATTTATTATCAGCGACCCATGTCCCCTAGCTTGGGCTTGGAGACATAGCATTAGTCTCATCATTGAAAAGTCCTGAGTTGGAATCCCAGCGCAACCATCGTGTTCACTAAAAACATTTGAAGTACGTTTAACTGGTCCTGTTCGCAATGTCCACCAAGGGAAATGACGTGTTAGGTTCCTCCAATGAATTAATAAAACTTCCACCTGTCTGCTGACAGGTAGATGCCAACCCTAAAATAGATACATGGAAAATTGCTAATGCAGTTAGAACATGCAAACACCGAAACTCTAAATAAGATGCGATACCTATTATCGGTGCAGGTTGTGTGAAAGGTGCACCTGTAAGTTGCAGGGTCCGACTGCTGCTATTGCATAAGGGATCGAACGAAGAAATTTCTATTGAATGTTTCGCTGCAATAATGGGCTAGTTCCCATCGTTGGACACGTGAAATCAAACGACATAGCGAGATCAAATAGAATAAAGAGAAACACAAATTATCAAATATAGTGAAGTGACAATTAGCGATAAACTATCGTTGTATTTCACATTTCGAGATAGTGGGTTTAATAGTTCATTTATAAGGATGAATAACTTTGCTGCAGGAGTTGACATCCAATTTAAAGCTATTGTAACCATTAAAAACACAATAGTCATCTGCCCTCTTAAACACTTATGGTGTTTCCCACTCCAGACTCTTCATCAGACAGAAATTTCTTATTCATAGTTTCTTCCCACTTCTGTTTAGTCTACAACAAGGAAGGCTTCCTTGTTTTTTGGAGTACAATGGGCATCGAGGGATGCATTTCTGCAGAGATCTTCAACATGAATATTAAACTTTCA
>JAJQOW010000985.1:12500-70084 GCA_037975125.1 Latrodectus hesperus | reverse complement strand
TGTTCATTCAAATATATCATAAATTATATAATTAGGAAATATAAAAGGAATCACTAGACAGAAAATTTCTGCTTGCGACTGTGAAAACAAAAACATGTAAATTCTTGATTGATGGGGATTATGGTTTTAAATGTCACATACAGAAATGCATACTTTTTGTAGAAGAGCAGTGCTTACAGTTAATTTTCTTTTTCACTTTCGAAAATAAAATTGCGTTTATTTAAGCGACTTGCGTACATTTTTATAGGAATAATTTCAAACAAATATATAGAACTAATTTAATTTTTTTTCTAAGCATCACATGACAAAACAGAGGGCTACAATGACCTTGTTGGTTAGAGCGTCGTTTTCATTAACGGAATTTATAATTAGATCGAATCTCAGATTAAGTAAAGATCCATCATATTCACTAATGACAGCCAGAGTGAGTTAAATGGATCCTGGTTGCAATGTCCTCCAAGTGAAATGATACCTTCGGAGGTGGCAGATCAAGTATAGGAGAGAGTCCTTTGCTTAGTCTCAACTTTTCTATTACGAATACTATGACCTATATGATTCCATATAACTGGTATAGACCCACTCCGAGCTAGATACAGAGAAGCATTCTACTGATATAACAAAAGATATTCAAAATCAGATATAAATTGACAAGCCGATACATATTTTTATGAGAGTGTCGTCTTTGAGGTTCATAATTTACATGCAAAGATGAGTTAAGATGTCTAAACATTTAATTATTCATTAATTTCAAGAAGTATTGGCTAAGAAGATTAAATAATTATTTAATCATTAATTTCCAGACTGCAATGTCACACAATATTTATTCAAAAGAGGTTTGAAGTTTTCTAAATAAAATATAAATATGTGATAAGATTGGCATTTCCACTATCCCATTAGTTATTTAATACGGCTTGAAATGCCTAAACATAATACAATAGTAGCAGAGAGAGACACTCTCAACAACCACTCATCACAATCTTTTTCTGTATTCTAACCTATTCTTTAATTGAATACAAAAGTAGTATAGAAATGTCCTCTGTATACTCACCCATAACACTCTTCTCCCATGTTCCATCCTATCCTCCTTTAGCAGACTATAGTAATAGTAAAGAGATATCCTCTGTATACTCACCAATAACCCATAATAATCTTTCCCAGTGTTCTATCCTACCCTCCTTTAACTGAATATAGAAGTAGTTTAGACATATCTTCTGTATACCCATCCATAACAATCTTTTCCCGTGTTCCATCCTATCCTCCTTTAACAGACTAGTAATAGTAGAGAGATATCCTCTGTATATCCACCCAAAACAATCTTTTCCCGTGTTCCATCCTATTCTCCTATAACTGAATATAGAAGTAGTTTAGACATATCCTCTGTATACCCATCCATAACAATCTTTCCTGTGCTCTATCCCATCCTCATTTGGCTGAATACTGAAGTAGTATAGACATATCCTCTGTATACCCACCCATAACAATATTTCCCAATGTTCTATCCTATTCTCGTTTAACTGAAGACAGAAGTAGTTTAGACATATCCTCTGTATACTCACCCATAACAATCTTTCCTGTTCTCTATCCCATCCTCATTTGGCTGAATACTGAAGTAGTATAGACATATCCTCTGTATACCCACCCATAACAATCTTTCCCAGTGTTCTATCCTATTCTCGTTTAACTGAAGACAGAAGTAGT
The DNA here is from genome assembly GCA_037975125.1 of Latrodectus hesperus. NCBI lineage: Eukaryota > Metazoa > Arthropoda > Arachnida > Araneae > Theridiidae > Latrodectus > Latrodectus hesperus. Next base: position 68,386 of record JAJQOW010000985.1, on the reverse strand, counting down.
TTAGACATATCCTCTGTATACTCACCCATAACAATCTTTCCTGTTCTCTATCCCATCCTCATTTAGTTGAATACAGAAGTAGTATAGACATATCTTCTGTATACCCAGCCATAACAATCTTTTCCCGTGTTCCATCCTATCCTCCTTTAACAGACTGTAGTAATAGTAGAGAGATATCCTCTGTATACTCACCCATAATAATCTTTCCCAGTGTTCTATCCTACCCTCCTTTAACTGAATATAGAAGTAGTTTAGACATATCCTCTGTATACCCATCCATAACAATCTTTCCTGTTCTCTATCCCATCCTCATTTAGCTGAATACAGAAGTAGTATAGACATATCTTCTGTATACCCAGCCATAACAATCTTTCCCAGTGTTCTATCCTATTCTCGTTTAACTGAAGACAGAAGTAGTTTAGATACATCCTCTGTATACTCACCCATAACAATCTTTCCTGTGCTCTATCCCATCCTCATTTGGCTGAATACTGAAGTAGTATAGACATATCCTCTGTATACCCACCCATAACAATCTTTCCCAGTGTTCTACCCTACCCTCCTTTAACTGAATATAGAAGTAGTTCAGACATATCCTCTGTATAACCATCCATAACAATCTTTCCTGTTCTCTATCCCATCCTCATTTAGTTGAATACAGAAGTAGTATAGACATATCTTCTGTATACCCAGCCATAACAATCTTTTCCCGTGTTCCATCCTATCCTCCTTTAACAGACCATAGTAATACTAGATATAGCAATAGTAGAGAGATATTCTCTATATATCCACCCATAACAAACTTTCCTAGTGTTCTATCTTATCCTCCTTTAAATATTTGGTTAAAATTTGCATTAATTTATCAGGTCTCATGTGACAAGAGACATGAAGATTCTGAGAGTGATCACAAATTACAATATTTGGCCTTGTCATAAAAATATCCCCTATATATTAAAATTGATTGGTGTATTTAAAAAAATGCACACTTAAATCTACTCTAAAAATTGTCTGTTTTGTTATTTAAAATAAATTTTGGGAGAAATATTCAGTACTTTCTGTATTACCTTATGCTACATGTGAATCAATTTGTGCTACTTATAAAACTTTAAAATGTGGAACAAACTTATAGAATATCTGGTCACTATTTAAATCATTGGTTTCATTTATAATAAAATGTATTTCAGAATGAATTGCATGTATTTATTTTATTTTAGAAATTAATTTGATTAAAATTTTCATTAATTAATCAGGCCTATTGGGACAAGACAGTCGCAGATGCTGATAGTGATCAACTTATAATATTTGGCTGTATCTTAAAAAATTGTCATATATATATTAAAATTGTTTGGTTTATATGGAAAAGAATGCAACCTTAAATCTTTTCTAAAAAATCTGTTTTATTATTGAAAAAATTTTTGGGGCGAATATCCAGTATTGCCTTATACTCCATGTGAATGAATTTTTGTGCCCTTGAAAACAACAATGTGTACATAACTCACTAAATAACTGGTCTTCTTCTTCTTCTTAAAAATTGAGTTTGTATGACATTGGGCACCTCTGCTTTTATCAGCATTTTGTGCCATTAACTCCAAACCCAATGTTTCCTTGTTCCAGTTGCTCGAGTCACCCACTTTACTTATGACCCTTTAATGGAATCTAGGTGTAAGTCTCTAGTATGGATGAAGCCTAAAGAAGTTAATTTAGGGAGGGCAAGAGCCTCACATTCGTAAATGACATGCTCTGCCGTTTCCTCTTGCATATGACATTTCCAGCAGATAAGGTCTTGCTGAAATAGTCCCATCTGGTCAAAAAGTCAGTCATGCTAGGAATAACTTCCTGACTTTCACCAGAAGAAGATGGTTTAGAGGTCATTTCTACCTCAAGTGAAGGATTTATTGCTGCCCCTTTACAAGATTGCCTCTGAGTTCCCTTGTCTTTTTCAGCAAGGTCTACTTTAGAAGCTTCACCTGCAAATGCAGAAAGGTTTGTTCCTTCTTGTGTCTTTTCAGCCACAAGATAACAATTAATAAACCCAGCATTGCCTGAGTTACTGGGCAAGGCAAATTACTCTAGAAGTTCGCCAAGCAACTAGAGGCTCCGTTAAGACACCAATACCACGGTGCCAATTAGCCCTAGGCACGGATCGCATAACACCAGGGTTTACGGGAGCTGGTTCGTGGCCTCTGATTCTATATTCAAGGCTATCCTGTCATTCCTACAGGACATTCGGCTATCCACCACCTGCCGACGCGCCTGGTGGCTGTGCTCAAGCCCCAGGAAGGTACACGTACCCCCTGGTTCCAGGTAAATATAACTGGTCACTATTTAAATCTATCGGTTTATTTTTAATAAAATTTGCATATAAATGTATTACTTTCATTTATTTTATTATAGAAATTAAATATTTGGCTAAAATCTGCATTAATTTATCAGGCCTCTTATGAGAAAAGAGTTGAGTATTGTAATGATGATCAAAATAAAATATTTGGCTGATCATAAAAAAATCCACTATGTATTAAAATTATTTGAGGTATTTAAAAAAAATGCAACCTTAAAGCTGTTCAAAAAATCTGTTTTATTATTGAAAAAAATTTGTAAGAAATATTCATTACTTTCTGTTTTGCCTTGTGAACTATAAAATGTAGCGATAACGCACTAAATATCTGGTCACTACTTAAATTATTGGATTTATTTATAGTAAAATGTACTTCAGAATGTATTCCATGTATTTATTTTATTATAGAAATTAAATTTTTTTGAAAACCTTCATTAATTTATCAGGCCTCATGTGAGAAAAGAGTTGAATATTCTGGTGATGCTCAAATTAAAATATTTGGCTTAAAAATATTCCTTATATAATAAAAAGTTTCGTGTATTTACAAAAGAATGCACCCTTATATATATAAATTTATTGTGTTTGATTTATTATTGAAAATAAATTTGAGAGAAATATCTAGTACTTTCTGTATTATACCTTATACTCATGTGAATCAATTTGTGCTTCTGTGAAAACTATAAAATGTGGAACAAACTCAATAAATATCTGGCCACTATTTAAATCACTCGATGTATTTAAAATAAAATGTACTTTAGAATGTATTTCATGTATTTTTTATTATAGAAATTAAATATTTTGTGGAAATGTTCATTAATTGATCTGATCTCATGTCACAAAAGAGTAGAAGATTCTGATATTGAATAAATTACAATATTTGGATGTTATACTTAAAAATAATCCCCTATATATTAAAGTTGTTTAGTGTATTTAAAAAAGAATGAACCCTTAAATCTATTCTAAGTATTTCTATTATTATTGAAAATAAATTTTGGGAGGAATTTCAAGAAATTTCTATATAACTTTATGATACATGAGAATGAATTTTTGTGGTTTTGAAAAACATAAAATGTGGACATAGCTCACTAATTATCTGATGATTATTTAAATCAATCAGTATATTTATAATAAAATGTATTTATGAATGTATTACATGCATTTATTTTAATATAGAAATTCTGTTTTAGTGAAAATCTTCATCAATTTTTCAGGCCTCATGTTCCAAGAGAGATGAAGATTCTGATAGAGATCAAACTAAAATATTTGGCTCTATCTTAAAAAATACCCCCAATATATTAAAATTATTCAGTGTCTTTGAAGGAATGCACCGTTAAATCTATCCTAAGTGCCTGTTTTTTATTGAAAATAAATTTCGTGAGAAATATCCGATACTTTCTGTATTACCTAATGCTGCATGTGAATTAATTGGTGTTCCTTTGAAAACTATAAAATGTGGAATAAACTCATTAAATATGTGCTAACTATTTAAATAATTAGTTTCATTTATAATAAAATGTATTTCAGAATGTATTAAATGTGTTTATTTTACATTAGAAAGTAAATATTTGGTGAAAATCTTCATTAATTTATATGCACTCATGTGACATGAGATTTGCAGATTCTGATAATGATCAAAATAAAATATTTGGCTATATCCTAAAAAATATCCTAAAATATTAAATTTGTTTCGTGTATTTATAAAGAATGCACTATTAAATCTATTCTAAGTGTCTGTTTTATAATTGAAATTAAATATTTTGGGAGAAATATCCAGTACTTTCCGTATTGCCTAATGTTACAAGTGAACGAATTTGTACTCCTTTGTAAACCATGAAATGTGGACATAAATAAAAAATATGAAATCATACAATCAAAATCATTGGGTTTATCTATAATAAAATGAAATTCACAATGTATTGTATGTATTTACTTTAATAGAAATTAAATATTTGGTGAAAATCATCTATTTATCAGACCTCACATATGAGGAAAAAAATGAATAATCTGATGATGATCAATTTCCAATATTTGGCTGTAGCATAAAAATATCCACTATATAGTTAAATTGCTTTGTGCATTTTCAAAGAATGCATGCTTAAATCTAATCTAAGCGTCTTTTTTATTATTAAAAATTAATTTTTGGAGAAATATCTAGTACTTTCTGTACTACCATATGCTAAATGCGTGCGTGAATCAATTTGTGCATAATAAAGTTTGGCATACAATAGGTGATACGACTAAAGTCCACAATCTGAATTAGCGAACAGGAATAGAGGCACAAAAACCTCAAATCCTCAGCTGGGTTTCAAACTCACAAATTGTTAAAATGATGGTCAAAGTTTTAGCTCCCAAATTGGAAACTTTATTCGACTTTATATAAATCTAACACTGTTTATTGTTAATTAAATTTTAATTACTGTAATCAATAATATACAATAACCCGTCAAAGTATAACTACTTATTATTCCAACTGAGGTATTTTTAACTGGCATTTGTATTGAATTTTTTGCGAGAAGAATTTCTAAACAATATTCTGAAAATACCATATAAACATTTGCACTTAACCCCTGCTATAATTAATTAAATATGGGCTCTATATATCTTCCAAATTAAAGGAGAAATCTGAATAAAATGTAAAATTTTAATCAAAATTTTACAGTTCAATTGTTGAGAATTAGGTATGCAAACACAAAAGGGATTAAATCCCCACGAACGAGAAATTCTAATTGTCATCCATATGCAGGTACCAGTAGTAACGATAGTGAAAACAACCCTCAGATTCAAATCCGCATGTTAATTTAGTGATTGCATTACTATCATCTAATTTAAATTAATTTTATAATTTTGAATTATTGTGTAAAATAATTCTCGTTATTTTTTTCTGCCGACTAAAGCTTCTATATACAGTGTCTTCAACTTTATCGTCAACTTAAGTAACCATCAATTTATATGGCGACACATGAGCTTTGTTCACGAAATTTTTCTACCACACTTCCCACCCACAAACAATAATTAAATTTTGCCTACCAATATATTGAGGTTGGGGAAACTCTCGATTAGATAATTTTGGCTAGATGTGCTATCAAGCATTTTACTCTTCCACAATTACCAAATAATATTACTAGAAACTATGTCACCAGAAAACTATATATTATCCTAATAGATACACTTTAAGGTATTCAAAGTCATACCGTTATTATATAGTCCATAAGACTTGTTTAAATAATGTTTTTCATAAAATCTATACAGAAAATATAAACAAATTAAGCGTGAAATCACCCTTATTTTCTTATAAGCGTTATGAGCCTTATTGACGTGTCATTCAACATGAAGAAATACTCCACAAATAACTATTTCTATTTACTTAAATACAAAAAGATATTCAACGAACTTTTTGCGATTATGTTTTACAAATCTGCATTTTATTATTTGTTTAATATTAATTAAAAGAAAACACTTAATTTTGACTTAAGCAAATCTTAAGATTTAAAGGAGATTGCTTACGAATATTGCAATTAATTTAGAATTCTGTTAATAAAGGAGATTTTTGAAAATTTAAATCGTCCTTGCCAATTTAAACTAACCATAAATTACGTGTTTTGTCTTGACTCTTTCATTTTGCTTTTTCTGCTGTTCTATTGTCCATGTTTTAAAGGGTTGAATTAATGGAAAACAGCTTCTCAAACCAATGCCTTGGTCCTTATAGGAGAAATTGTTTTATTAACAAAATGAACAAATGACAATATTCTCAGATATTCTATGGTGAACTTCGACTTGTTTACTGTCGCTAGAAGGATTTGATTTTCAGGCAGGCACCAAATTCATCGGACAAGTTGGCCAACGCCGTTTCAATGTGATGTGTGACGTCAGAGATACTTTATTGTACGTCATGGATACTATCAACCTATGAGAATCGCAATAAAGTAGCGTACTCAGTATCTCAATTGTAACGAAATAAACAACCACTTTATGGTAAAAAATAGCGACATTTGTTTTTCTATATTTATTAATAGCTAGAACCAAACATTAAATTTTTTACAACTACTTTTTAACTGGATCATGACATTTCACTCGAATATTTTTTCTACAGCATGTCCTAACTTCTAGGCTATATACGGATAAAAAATGATAGGCCATAGGCTTACTTAGGAACAAGCTATTACATTCTAAATGTTGATGTAAATAACAAGTGCGGCTTAGCATCTGCTTATGGTTGTACATTTCCATAAAGGAAGTAATCAAACATTGAACAACTGCAAAACTTGCAGTTGCCAAACAGGAATTTCTCTCGTTTAATCTGTGTCGAAATACTTATGACGAACAGAATGGTGAATTGATAACCGAATGCTTAATACTATGATATTTGGTTCAACAGCTTATAGGTTCGATTTCCACCTACTTTTTTGATGTTTGAAGTGATCCATAGATGGCGTTGTTGCTTTACTCTCATTGGAAGGTAGACTGGTAGATGGATTATTAGCACATTAAGTCAAAAATGAATTACTTTGATTTTCATCTAGTGCATGGAATTTCATAATAGAATGGATTTTATTGTATATAGTAAATTTCATTATCAAAAAATCCAAATGAATTACTTACTTACTTTCGATTAACAATAATTAAAGGTTAAATCAACTCTTGTGAAATAAGCTATGATTATAAAGAGCAAGACCAATTAGAAAAAGAAATAGACATCAATTTAATATTTCTCCCATGACACATATTAATTATTTCCGATATTTTAATTTTCGTTTAAAGAATTTCTGTTATAATTTCCAGCATCTCCATTTACATGTTCACATTATATTCTCAATTTCATAATTTCATAATCTCTTTTTCATAATTTCCAAAGATTTCGATAGTACCCTTGCCAATAATCCCCATACAAAATTATATTTTTCATTGAAACAATGAAGTTTTCATTATTTCTAGACTGCTTTAAGAGGAAGTACTTTTTCTTACTCTCTTTAAGAAGCAAGTAAATAGGGTGCTATCTAAAGTGTTGGACTCGTCCCTTAAACAAACCTCCCAACCAAGCAGCTGTATGGTATTCCTGGCCACCCGCACGACATGAAACCTCGTCTTTTCAGCCAAGAACAGTACACGCTTAAGATCTCTTTTTGTTGCAATGGCTGTTGCCCACGTTCCAATTGATGTGACAACAGATCCTCAGTGACCGTTTGGTCCATTAGTAGCAGCTCATACTGAACCACTTGATGACGACTAGTCCACCAGTCACCAGCGTCATCACAGAAGAACAAATCTCCCGACATGTATTTATGAAATCAATGCCTTGGCATTCACAGCACTATTCCCAAACTTTAGACATGTTCGACAACTTGATGCAGCAGCTGACAAGCCCACTTTGAAGTCGTAAAGCAAAAAATGCTGAAAGTGCTCTTTAAAACACGTCGATTTCTCTTCACTACTGTACGAGTTATGATTGATGAATGTACGTGGTAGACCTGCTTTTATTGAGACTGATATTCCTATTCTCGACTGATTGGTATCTCAACTGCGTCATACACTAAATAGCATACTTATTCTCCATTCATTCAATGGCAATGCAAAAAAGTTAAGAGCCTTCTTGTTTACCTTGTCATAAAATCAATTGGGTATCATCGAAATTTTTTCTTTTCTCCAAACAATTAAGCTACAAATAAGTTACCTTTCGCTATATATACTGCATATAAAGATTTTTTAATAATGCAAAATCCTTTGAATTTAAATAGTTTTAAAGCACAATTACTATTTTAAAGAACAGTTTCTAAAACCCATAGGAACAATAATATTGTAGAAAAATTAATAGAATGTAATACAATATAACTTATTAGTTTCTATTTAGAATGTTTTGTTCTATGTATCATATACTAGTGGTCATACTTATATTAATGTCCTATATCATACACTCGTGAATGAATGGCTTAAAAAATTTTAAATCAAGTAGAGACTTTACCTTATATTATACAGGATGACTACTTTATACTGTTGACAAAATTCTACTGCTTTTGATTGGGTTAATTCATGTCTACCATTTTTTATACTAATTTCATTTGCTTAAGAGATCTTAGTGTTACTAAAGCAAATAGGTAGTTTTTAATTCCTTGTTTGAAATAATATGACAAACCAACGATGACAAATAATTACTTTATTTGAAGCTGGATTAAAGCAAATTCAGATTGTCAAAAAGCTGAATATCCAGAGACAAATGGTATCACGTACTGCAAGGCAAATCTTGGAGCTTGGCCATGACGGTGATAAACCTCGAAAAAAAAAGAAATGTGAATACAAATGAAATTTGCAAAATTATCAAGGAACGAATTAATCGAAATCGAAGAAACTCAATCAGAAAAATAGCTAAAGAAATAAGGATTGATAGAGAATCAATTACTACAAACTGCAAAAGAAAAACTTGGACTTAAGCCATATACTTTGAAAAGTAAAGAAACTAACTGAGCAAAATAAGCGCACATGGTTGCAAAAATGTCGAGCTCTCCTTCGGAAGTCCGCAAAAGGCGCATGGAAGCATTTCATCTACACGGACGAAACCCTTTTCACAATTGAACAATCCTAAAATCAACAAAATGACCGTTATTGGTCATCTGATCATCTTGGAACTTCCACAAGAGAAGAACGTTGGCAAAAACTACAGTCAGTTATGGTTTTGGGAGGCATTGGTGAATCTGGAAAAACTCCTTTGGTTTTCATAGCTCAAGACGTCAAAATGAACAAGACCATGTTCTGCAATGAGATTTTAGAGTCGGTTTTACTTCATTGGGTTCCAAAACATTTTAGAAACAGCATCTGGACACTTAAAAGTTTCTATTCCTTCTCATAGAGCAAAAGCAACGGAAGACTGATGTCAAGCAAATCTTCCAGATTTTCCTGTGGAAATGTGGCCCCCTTATTCATCTGACTTAAACCCAATGGACTATAGTGTTTGGTCTATTCTGCAATCAAGAGTATGCTCTAAGCCACATCGAAGTGTGGAATGCCTATATGCTACTCTTAAGAAGGAATGGGCTGAATTAACGCCTGATGAACTGTGGCCTATTGCAGAAAATTTTACACGACGTTGAAGGCTCTGTATCGATGCCCATTGGGGCCATTTTCAAATTACTTAAATATGTTGTATCTTAGAAACAAATGACTTATATAAAGTTAGTTTTTGAAAAATGCCATGTCTTTGGCTTAACACAATATTTTTTTGTCAACAGGATAAAATTGTCACCCTGTACTCTCTCTCCCATTGAAAACCCTTAATTTTTTTTAATATCTGATTTAACACGTAAGAATGATGTATAAAAGTAAAACAGTAATTAAAGAAGTGAATTATAATTTGGAAATGCAGAAATAACTTACATTCACAAGTACAATGGTTTTATTCAATAAAAGAATGGATTCTGCATGCATCATACTCATTCTATGTTGACAGAGTGCGGAATGAGATTGAATGATAAAAACTTTTTAATTTTAAATAAAATAAAATTATCTAGAAAAAGTTATATGTCCCCTCTGTAGTTGTCAGTCAAAATTTAATTCTTTATTATGAAATATAAACAGATATTAATTTTTGAACTAAATTAAAAAAATAATAATCTGAGTTGGCTTAATCAATTATTATACATGGCCTTATCACCATTTTTATTAGCCATATGTGCCAACCGATAACTGAGGGGTTAGTGTTCTTGACTCTCAGGCTGTTGGTCTCGGATTCGAATTTTGATTCGGTCATGGTTGTTCTTCTCTCTCTCGTTTCTATGGCCTATGATAAATGCGTAGCAACTAATCCGGCTAAGTTGTGGCGAAGAGTTAGTCACACAGTCCCCTACGCTAGGTAAAAAATGTACATATTATTGTCGACTTTTTTTCAATTTCCATTTTTTCTCGCCAATTTTACAATCTAGAGTAACTAAACAAGTTAACTGCTTTTAACTTGTATGTATGATGAAGCCCGAATCGAAAGAAACGCCACATTTCATGATTAAAAATTTATCCTTTGAACATTATGTAAATATTTAACTCATGAACGCGATGTAAAAATTTAAGTCTTGAACACGATGTAAATATTTAACTCCTGAACAAGAGGTAAAAATTTAACTCCTTAACACGATGTAAATATTTAACTCTTGAACAAGAGGTAAAAATTTAACTTTTGAACAAGATGTAAAAATTTAAATCTTGAACACGATGTAAATATTAAATTTTGAACAAGAGGTAAAAATTTAACTCTTGGACACGATGTAAATATTTAACTCTTGAACACGAGGTAAAAATTTAACTCTTGAACACAATGTAAAAATTTAAATCTTGAACACGATGTAAATATTTAACTCTTGAACAAGTGGTAAAAATTTAACTCCTTAACACGATGTAAATTTTTAACTCTTGAACAAGTGGTAAAAATTTAACTCTTGAACACGATGTAAATATTTAACTCTTGAGCACGTAAACTCCATTCTGGAAATTAAGTTATTTATAATCCTGTTTCTAGCCTAAAAAAGAGGGGTTGTCTATTGAGAAAAAGAGTTAGTTTCATGTGTGGAAAATAGCAGTCATTTTCTAATATCTTAGGGAAAATTATAGTGTTGAGAGGAGCTATTTACTTACAACGATCAATTGGCTCCATTGTCTCTCTATGAGGGTACCATGGTATGAAAAAGAAAGTACCGGATGATGTGTCAGTGTTGTCACTAGAGTGACGCTCATATTTATGGAATGATTGGTTGAGCTTTTGGCTTCAGAACTTTATCCCAGGCAACGACAGTCTCTTTTCTTCTAACGGGGAAAAAGTTCATAATTATTGCATTAATGCAACTAGCTATTACTCGAACAAAACTTTGACTAAATGCAGCTATGATTTGGACTCTTGAAATAATTTTCTTAAATGTGTAAAAGATTTACCAGAATTATTATCATAATTACTGTTTAAATAAAACCAATTGAAGGAGTGTTTAATGTGAAAATATTGTTTTAAATCCAATCAGTATTATCTGGATGAATGAGGTTGAGAATTCTATTAAATCGAAATGAAACAAAACAAAGCCATCAACGAGCTATTAGCTTTTGTCATAATGGAAAGACTTTGACATTCCTTTATCCCATAATGCGAAAGTTCACGGATTTCGAGCGAAAGAGAATACCAATCTACACAGGGAAAGAAATTCCCGAATGCTTGGAAGAAAATCCCTACGGCTTTTCTTTTTTTGCTCTCGATGGGGATAAAAATAGATCCACGTATTGGCTTACGGATTCCAATTCACATATCTAATTCAAGTCATTTACCTACAGAAATCCCCCGCTAAAGTCTTGTTTTTATCATGGTTGCAGTTAGATAAATGTAGCAGTAAGGCTTTTTTTTTTATCTGATGTGACATCCTTGAAATTGCCTTTAGAAAGCAGATTCCATGAAAAGAATTTGGAATAAAGAATTTTATTATTAAGATTAATTTCAGCTGCAATTATATATATATATATATATATATATATATATATATATATATATATATATATATATATATATATATATATATATCATATATACATATATATATATATATATATATATATATATATATATATATATATATATATATATATATATATATATATATATATATATATATATATAATATTATATTATATTTATCACTACTTCTTTAAATTGTCACTTTTTACACCAAATATCAGAGAAATTTCTAAATTTAAAACTTGATATTAGTTGTATGACGCAAAATTCACTCGTGTATTAAATATAACAATGTTTTCTTATTGCATTATATCTTTTTACAGGAAATATTTGGGAAAAATGTCAAAATTTCTAAGCTAACGATTGATTTACTTAAACATAATTCCTTCACTTTTATTAGTGTAGTGTATGCCAGTATATAACAGTGTGTGTGTGTGTTTGCACTAGTTAATTTTTTTATATTAACATATTTAGCTGCAAGCACCTTCCATATGAGCATATATCCTGACACATATCATAATTTACTTAATTTTACTACATTAAAAAATTCCTTTTTACTTCAAACATTGAAACATTTCGAAATAGGTGATTAGAGGCATCATTTCCTATCATATAACAATATATTTTAAGATATCCTTTTTTTACAGTAAAGTTAGTAAAAATGGCTAAATTTCTTAATTGGGTGTTAGTTCAGCAGTGTAAAAACTGGAATTATAACAGTGTTTTCAGGTTATATTATCTTAGATGAAAAAATATCAAGCTCCGAAATGTTTTCTCTAGTGATGCAAAATTTCCTGAAGGCACGTAACAAGAAATGTCCTTAGTTTTTTTATATATAAATCCTCAATTTTTATAATATTTTTATATCAAAAAATCTATAAATATATAATTTCTAAATCCCCAGATTGGTGTTTATATGTATAATAACGTATTTTATATTTTTACATTAAATCATCTCACTGACCGATGGCTGAGTGGTTAGCTATCCTGACCCCTGAGCTGCGGGTCCTGGGTTCTAATCCCGGTTCGAGCATGGATGTCTCTTTCTTTCTCTGTTCTCTCTGTCCTTTCTTCTGTGATGTGGTATGAATGTGGCCCGACCTATAAACGGGTTTGTGGTGGTATGACACGGGTAACGCTACTCGCCACCGTGACTTGGTTCACAGGTGCCCACTGGGTAACGCAAATGAGTAGTAGTTTCTGTCCTTGTTGTGGCATAGGGTTCAACCCTCAAGTGCCCACTGTTGAAAAAAAAGATTAAATATCTCATTTTACAACAGGCTAAGGGGTCTGTGGTGACCTAGTTGTTTAGGGCATTCATTCCCGTTATTATAAGGTAGTGGAATCTTCGGCCCACACCCAACTGAAGATCCATCGTTTTATCTAATGGTGGCTGCGACACATTAAATAGGGTCATGGTCTCAATGTCCTCCCAGTGAAATGATATCTCTGGGAGTGACAGATTAAGTATTAGGGGTTCTTCTGCTTAAGGACTACTTTTTAATTACGATGATTCCCACCTGGTCCATCTGATAGAAACCTTCCCTGAGATTGGAAGGGAGTGACAGATTAAGTATTAGGGGTTCTTCTGCTTAAGGACTACTTTTTAATTACGATGATTCCCACCTAGTCCATCTGATAGAAACCTTCCCTGAGATTGGAAGGGAGTGACAGATTAAGTATTAGGGGTTATTCTGCTTAAGGACTACTTTTGAATTACGATGATTCCCACCTAGTCCATCTGATAGAAACCTGCCGTGACATTGGTACAGAGAAGCATACTGATGAAACTGCAACAGATATCAGAAGTTTTCTTCTTATTTTCCAAATGAAGGATTTAATGTGGTCCAGTGTATACTTAATGCTTTTTTATATTAAAAAATAAAATTATCTCATTTTACAACGCATATATAAAACAACAGCAAACTTAGATGATAGTAATTTCTTGAAATAGGGTGATTAATATTTAAATTTTTTATTATACATTATCACTGTAGAAAAAAATAATAACAAGAGAAACCGTAACTACAAGATATATTTGAAGAAGTGCTGATCCCAACAATAATAGAGCATTCTTTATTTTACATAAAAGTTTACATTTATTTTCTTAATATAACTTTAATGCATTCCTAGATTTTTGTGTGTGATTTTCGGCCCATTCATAAGAATACTTCTAGCCAATTGAGATGATTTTGTTACTTGATAAATTTTAAAACTCTTCTTCTGGGATAATTTATTTCATTGATATTTGAATTTTCGAAGTCCAAAATGTACAACAGAGTTGCTAGTTAGATTGTAAAATGTATTTTGACACCAAGAACATAGCCTAACTGTTAAACATCATTGAAATCCATTTGAGCATCTGTCTCGTACAGCCTTATGAAAATACTTTTTACAAATATTGTTTCGTATTCACAGATTACAAAGGAGAAAACCTGGGAAATTAACTTGCATCCGCCCTAATGAATTTGCATGCAGAAACCAGATGTGTAATACCAATTCTGTTTTGCTTAATAATAGTTGAGATTAAACCCATGATCTTTTCATTACTTACATGATTATGATATTTTTCACGTATTTAACGACTTTAACGGCACAAAACATATGTAAAATTGTTCTTCTGTAAGCATTCAATTTAATACGCGATACTATCACGTTATAAGTTATTGTTGAAATTGAAAGAAGCGAATTACACCTTAATTAAATTAAACGTCTTAATTTGACATCGTGATTCAATAGCTGTTGTTGTTGTTGTTACTAATGACACTTGGACAAGCCAAGCTCGCTATGCCTTGGCTATGCAATAATTTCAAGTACCCACCAGACAGACATTTATGCACATCTCTTATTATGCAACTGAGGCTGTTATTGAACCAAAGATCTTTCATTCCGAATAGCAGAATCCTACCATTCTGCATTGGTGAGCCATTACAATCTATTACTCTTTCTCCATTCTTCCAACTCTTTATTGTTTGCAAAATTTGATGCAGCAGCTTTGAATGCTAAGGGAAATTTCAGTAACGCTTGATTTTTTATTCAATTATAATTTCTCTCGTCTTTTTAAATGAAGTAAAATCTGATTAAGTAAAAGCCGAGACCGACAGCGGATTGAATCATCTCTCGACTTTGGTTCAACAAGTCATGGGTTCGATTCCTGTCATGGGTGTGGATTTTTGCAGTAGTTTGAAATCCACTTTGTTAAAAACAAACAAATACGTATTTCAGGAAATTGATGGAAACTTTCAAGATAAACTAATATTTATGTTAATTTGCACAATTTAATAAACCGTTATAGGCAATCAAAAACTACCAAAAAGGAATGGAAATTTCATAAAATTTTTTCCTGTATTTCAGGATTTTAAAGTATGAATTTAATCTTATATTTTAAAAATAGTAAATCAGAATGGTAAAAAAAGTTTTTTATTTATTATTACAATCATATTTTATGTTTCTGATTACTACAGGCAGTAATTAAAAATTTCCTACATTAATATTAGTTATTTGCTGTATCAAATAGCTTGAATGAAGCATATTTATTTTTCATATTTAGGGAATTGCTAAATTGGTGAATGAATTGGTTTGTAATAACTTTATTAATAATAAATTAATTTGTTTAATAGTGCTGAATTGCTAATTTCAGCCAAATCTCAAAAATATTTTGATCTAAGAATAACGAAGAAAAACTTTAAATTAATTTTCCTCAAAATTTAAAGACAATTTTTTATTATATAGAGACACAATTTTTATATATTGGAATATGCAGGGAAAATGTCTGAATACTGTTGTAAAAAATAATAGCATTTTTTTTCCAGAACATTTTCTTTTAGAGTTGAATGGCCTTTCAAATTTAAGAGTCATTTTATTAAAGAAGATCTTTTTTTAAAGTCTTTTTCGTACCTTGCATTTTTCTAACAGTATTTTATGTACTTTAATTTTTTTATATGCAATTACTATAAGAAACACAAAATAAATAATTTGATTTGTGTCAAACTGAGATTTTAATTAGAACAAATTTTAAATCAAATTTAATTAAAAAAAACCCTAAGATAAATGGAACTTATAATATTTCAGAAATTAACAGTTGAAGAAATTATAAATATATTACAAAATAGGTTATACCAGATTAGAAAACTTAATACAGTATAAAAATGTTTCAATTTTTGTTTTATATTATAAGACCCATGTCTCCCGCTCACGAAAATAATTGATAATAAATGTAAATTACCTTTAATACAAAATATAAACAAATATATTTCAGCTGTCTTGCATTATAGCATTGTTGAATTCATAATTAGTCAAATCCTAAATGCCAGTACGGCGATAAATGCGCCAAATTTAGTTTACTGAGTCGGGATGTTTTCTTGCCTTTATGGCGTAACGTGACTGTATAAAAGCGCGAAATTTGTTTGGTGTGCAAATAACCCTGGAGGCATTTGATATGTGTTTCATATTCCCCAGAAAGTAATTATAAGACTCTCTGGCTATTTTAACTCCCCCAATATTATCAAATCTGGCAGTACATTGTTGATTTTATCTAATTAAAATAATCATATATCCTTATATTTATAAATTAAACAAATACAAATTGTTCATATAATACTCTATCATAAAAAATTAAAGTATTATTTATGATTTCAAAGTAGTGTTTATGTGTTACAGTTTTCAGTAAATTATACAACACAAACGAACTTTATTTATTATTTCGAATATTATTTTATTTTACAATATTTATCTAATCTCATCTCACATGGGTATTTTTTTGTCACTTACTTTAATAACATTTAATTCATTAATAAATTAAGTTAAATTCTATTTTTCTGTGTGTTGAATAAATATCATCACTAAGATTCTCCTTATTTCTGAAATTACACATCAAATTAACGACATTATCTAATTCTAACCTTTGATTTAAAGATTACACTAAGTTATGAAACAAAATAAAAATATTTAAGGAAGTTGAATTCGTTGAACATGTTTAGAAAATTTTGGAGGATATTGATTGTGGCCAAATGATAGGTTCACACTATCCCGAGTAACAGGTACCAAGTTCTATCCTAACATATGTTGTAAAACAGTTAATGAGTATTGGATTTTTATGTTATCAATATATATACTTCCTCAGGTTTGAATTCTTAGAATTTTCTGGGTTTTCTCTATGATGTCTTGTAAACACTTCTAGCATGATTTTCCTACAAAAAGTTCTCCCAGAAGATGTCTTCTTTATGTAGCCCTCGACTACTTTACTCTCTCTCTCTAACCCACACACGAATACACACACAAGTATATACCACGTTTATACACACACATATACTTATAATCATACATTCATATATATATATATATATATATATATATATATATATATATATATATATATATATATATATATATATATATATATATATATATATATATATATATATATATATATATATATATAGAATGAATGAAGTATAAAGTTCTATACACCTATATCTAAGGGAAACTTTCTGCAAATTTAAATATATATTGTGTACAGTTTCAACCATTACTGAATAGTAAAAATGGACGTTTCTGCTTTTTTAATGCACTGTTGTCGTAACAGGTGCTTTGAAGTTTTCCAGGTTTCCTCCCTTGCGAATCAGGAATACCGTCCACTAATTTAGAAAATTTCTCCCAGAAAGCAAGAGACGTTGCGTGTTCAAGTATATTGCAAAGCCTTTCAACTGTTAAGATATCCTTCAATTGAAGGATATCTTAACAGTTGAAAAGCTCTTGAACCTCTTAAGAGGTATCAATCAAATCTTAATATAAAATAAACAATAAAATTTTTTTAGAAGTAGTAAGTTTTTGTGGTCATAAGAGATATAATCGCTTATTAAAAACGATTAATTTGACGATCAACAATTATTTTTTGCACATGAGTTCTTAGTAGACCTGTGAACCATCAGATTAAAGTGTGTGTATTTTGAGCTACTACGAAAATCTAGACCGAGGAGGGAACGCTTAGGTATCAATCAAATCTTAATAGCAAATAAACAATGAAATGTTTTTTCGAAGTAGTAAGTTGTTGTGGTCATGAAGGATATTATCGCTTATAAAAAACGGTTCTTAGTAGACCTGAACAATCAGATTTAAGTGAATTTTGAGCAACAACAAAAATCTAGCCCTGAGGCGGGAAATGAACTCACGAAAACTTGAATCGAAGGCACGAAAAATAACCATTTTGATCAGCTTAGAGCTATTTGATAAACTACTAACTATTTGATAAACTACTTTTAATTAGCTCTTAATTATACTTTTAAATATCCATGGAAATATTTTGAAAATAAAGAGTTAAATAAACATTCATTTGAAGAATTATTCTACTAAGTTAATGACAGATCCATTTAATTAAGATAATTTCTCATTATCTAAAAAAGAAATATATATATATATATATATATATATATATATATATATATAAAATATATATATATATATATATATATATATATATATATATATATATATATATATATATATATATATATATATATATATATATATATATATATTTATTTATTTATATATATATATATATATATATATATATATATATATATATATATATATATATATATATATATATATATATATATATATTTATATATATATATATATATATATATATATATATATATATATATATATATTTATTTATTTATTTATATATATATATATATATATATATATATATATATATATATATATATATATATATATATATATATATATATATATATATATATATATATATATATATATATATATATATATATATATATATATATATATATATATATATATATATATATATATATATATATATATATATATATATATATATATATATATGCATTTTATATCCTTGTATATTTCTTTAAAAACAGCATTTTTCGCAAGATCTTTTCAAAAGTTTTAAGCACCACCTCATTTACAAGTATAATATTAACAGTATTAGGATTAGAGCTTTCAAGCCTTGATAAATTACATGATTTATTCAAAGTTTTTGCTAAATCCTGAAAACTTTCTCTAAAATTTTCCTTTTTCTAAGAAGTTTTCTTGAATCTAATAAAAGATTAAAACTAACAACACAAATTCTATAAATTTCCTTAAATCCTCACTCGTTTTATTAAACTGATAATACAACAGAAAAAAATAAGTGTATTAGGGAAGTGTTGCCATTATTTTTAACGTTTCAGAAGAAAAGTTGAATAAAATTATACTCCATACTTGGGAAAAATATATTCAAATGATTCAAAATTATTAAAATGTATATACATCTAACACATTATTTAAATATTGTAACAAAATCTCCACTGAACATCAAAATTGCAAAATTTTAATCTATTTTATGAAGTATTTTAATTTAGAAAAATGTATAAAATATAGAAATATAACTCAAAACTAATTTATATCTAGAAAAAAATTTTGAAAATATAATTACATTCACGATTATTCTGACACCTATTCATTAAAAAAATCATTATCATATTAAATTATAAAATGTAAACCCTCAGAGAGGAGTTAAATTAATCTGAGAAAATACTTTTGAAATCAGATGTAAAATTTTGCTAAATAGGTAATAGCTATTTCAATGTTTGGTATTCCTAGTAGCTAAATGTTTATACCTCACACTGATTAAAGAACTTTTTGGCTTTTTAAAGGCAATTTATATGATTCAATTAATTTAATGTATATAATTGAAAAATTTATCATATTTTCATATTTATTTCGTTTTTACAATTCATTTTTTATATAGATTTTAATTAAATACCATATATTTTTGTGTTTTAAGTTATTAACGTTGCTTGGATGACTTTGAGAATAGCTTTTTTTTAATTAAAATTTAATTTTTGGCGCAGCTTGTCCTTACTAGAACTTGCACCACAAAATCCAACCTACCACGCGAATCAAAGAATTTCATACTACGATTCAATTAATTGAAGCATTAGAAGGAGGTTAAATTTTTATAAGCAAAGGCCAAGCAGAAAAATCACAAGACTTAACTTGTTACCACAGAGTTACGATTTCACTCGGAAGAGATATTGTGATCATAACTTATTTCGTTTTTCGGGAGCACAATGAACCTTATGTAAGCTGGAAATTAAACTGAGTTGGTTGGTGGCGTGTCTATGGGGAGAACTAAAGATGACCTTGAGCGTGCAGAACACATCGGGTTAATCCCTTCCTTAACTGTGACATATATTTCAGAAAAATGGACCAAAAATGGAAATTTTTTTGACTGTTTGATTTTATTCTTTATATTATTATAAGAGTTAGAAAATGCTTTTTTATAACAAAAACAAAGTTTCAAATACAATAACTACTATATTTATAATTTTTACATACACATAAAACATTGTTATTCATATTGAGCAAATTAAATGAAATTTTAAAGCTAAATATAACTAGTATAATATAGAAACATAACAATGTGATTTTCAATTTATAAATTTTACAAATCTTTTACAGAATGGTATATCCCAAAACTAGGTACTGTTCAAAAGCCTATATATTGCACTGTTTACAATAAACTCTTGTCTCATGCCTTATTCTCTTCCCTTGTTCATCGGTTTTACGACAGCATATAAAACACTGCCTGGTTGGAGTAGATTTTTCCCCATAGATGGGATGTATTCAGGAAAGTGTCGACCTGTGAGACGCAGTAAGCTTTCACTAGGACGCCCTGGTCCTGGTAGTTGAACATTTGGTTAATTTAGTTCAACAATTGATTTTCTGAAGTTCATCTTTTTCGCACCTCCTGCTGAAGTATGCAAAATAAGGGAGTTATTTATATAACGCCTGGTGTTGGAGAGATGGAAAAATATTTTCTAGTAATATTTTTACCTTCTTTTCTAGCAACCGGGAAGTCTGTAAGATGTTGATCGACTTTAACATCACCTCCCATAGTGTTGTTGTAGTCATGGACTACCTTCAGAACCAAAGTTGGAATTGGTAAAAAACTAGGACTACTTGTGTCATTTATTAGGAAAATAGGGAATTAAGTATCCTAAAGTAGAAACGAACTCAGCTCGGACTTCATTAAATAGAAACGTTAATTATTCTTCTGCCCGAACTGAGTTCGGGCATCACAAATACTGCACGCAGTAATTGCTACTGAATTCGGACGACACTGGCAAGGTGTTAACTCCTTGATGTTTTCAGAGTATAGGCTCTTCTCGATGTTGACGGAGAGGAATTCTTTGGGCTGAGCCAGAGATCTTAAAATTTAAGGGCAGTCCAAAACATGAGTTTTAATGTTAGTGAAATATTATTTCAGTTAATGCAGAGACGGTGGGTTCTGTTGTCATATCTCGATAGTCACCGGTTCGAAGGCGATGGATAATTTTATTGAGGTCTCTATTTGTACTTTTTTCTCTAATCTGTGAGTCTTTTTTAACGGTGTTTCCTGTTGTTGTTGCTTCCAATCCCCGTAATCAGCAAAGCTAGTTCAGGTCCATGAGCCATTCACTCTAAAAAAATCAAGCACCAGAAGGGGATTCCAAATCAGGTCGTGCTTGGTAAGCCCCAAACAAAATAAAATGTGGTCAGGAGAGGCTTGCACCAAAGAACACTCAGTGGAGGTCTCGAAATGTTTGTTACCACCAACGAAAGTCATGGAAAGCAAATGGCCGCTAAGAATACGGGCAATGAATCAATCATGGGTGAAGTAAGAGGCAGCTTCTATGGTCAGGGACCTGGAACACCGGTGGCAGAAGTCTGACTTAGCTGCGGAGCCTACAGACTTTAGCTGGGCAAAATGGAGGGGCCTTCACGCCTTGGGTGACCCTACCAGGAGAATACATTCCCGACGTACATCACCAACTCCTCCCAATGGCACCCTCTCGCGACGGTAAGGCAACCTGTAGGACTTGAAGACTTGGTGTTTCCTCTTAGATGGTATCTTGAAATCACGTTCATATCGTCAAGAGTGACTTTGAAGGTGTTTCCGTCATTGAGTTGCCTCCCTTTCTTGGGAAATTGATCTCCATCTTCATATGCAGGGATGCCAACTTGCTTGGGCATTCCCTGCAGAATACACATCTTGTTCAATTTACTTTCAATTGATGTTGAATATCAAGGGTTAGCGTTGATTGACCTTTGTTTAATGCTTCTAAGGCAGCTTTAGTGTCACAAATGTTGACTAACACATTGGCTTTATCAGTGTTGTTTAATAAGATGTATTCATGGAATGCATGATTTATTGCTCTAAGTTCACAGGTGAACTTTGAGGCGATGGATACAGTGCTCAGTGAAGGGTTTGTAGCTATGCCACAGGGTAACACAAAGTATACATCTGCTCCGCCTTTTTGAATAACGTCATTGGCTGAGCCATCAGTATATACATGCACTAGGTTACTTTCCGGCATTACGTTGATAGTCTGCATACACTTTTCAAAGATTAGTGATGTTATTTTCTTTTTGGAGCACGGAATGATCAGATTGGTATTGAATATAGTACTCCTGGGTAAGCACTTTGAGATCGGTGTCTATTTCAGGAAGTCAAGGATGCTGTGCTCGAGAATGACCTCTCGTCTTAAGAAAGCGTCGCTTTTCCTAAACAGATCAACCTTTGACAGGCCTTTGACAATCTACTGACCTTTGACACTCAATTAAAAATATTTGTTTGCAATACTTTTCTAGCAGCAATCAGTTTCTGACAACTCAGAAAAAGCTGTTGTTGTTGTTACTAATGACACTTGGATAAGCCAAGCTCGCTATGCCTTGGCTATGCGGATTTAAGTCAATCGCTTAATCAGAGCACCATGAAGACGTCTTTCGTTTAATCAGAGCACCATGAAGGTGAAAACATGACTTTTGCTTTTCAAATCCTCCGATAGATGGTAGCACCAGAGGATCTACTCCCTCAATTTTGGCAATGATCTGAAGGGAGAGTAAATTTCTCTAAACACCGCACCCATGGTAACTGCTCAACGACCGACCACAGGACTTTCAATTCCACAGATTTAACGAGCACGTATATCGCATGTACTCGGTGGGTCTTTGGCGGAATTGGGAATCGAACCCCACCCTTCCGGAAAGAAAAAACTAAACATAATCAATCAACTCGAAATATATAAACGCGGATAAATGGTAAGGTCGACACCTAACTGGCACCCCACCTTTCGATATCGATATTTTCATCGATCAGAGGAAGAATATTGGACTGTTCACAACATGTCCATCATGGAGAATCTTCTCCAAAGTCAAGTATAAATTCCAATATCTTCTGGTACTAAGGCCTATTTCCTTACAAAAAATAATTGCAGCCTTCAAAATTCGAAGGTTTCAAATGACTAAACATTTGCAGCTTTCAAAATGTGATTATCTGCCATAGGAATAAAATTTTTTACAAAAAAAAATCATAAACTAAACAAGGATACTATTAATCCAAATTATCTGATTATCAGATATATCTTATGGCGATATAACTTTAACATTTTAAATCCTGGTATGAATATTTCCACCACACTTTACAAATCACTATTTTTCATGATGATATTAACTGCTCATCGCAAAACTAACTATTTAATTTATTAATGACATAATAATGTGCAACGACGTACTAATTTTTTAAACTTTAACCTAAATATTTAATTATAATAAATATTAATTAATTATTCTAGCTGACTTAATCTATTGACTCTATGACACTAAACACAGCCAATTACTTCATTCTCAGTCATGATCACAAATGAGAAAATCGACATTTGAGATACGCACTATTTTTGAAACTTCAACAATAGACAAACACGCATACGTTTGATCATACGGATATTAATACTGAATATTGATTTGATGTTGAATACAAATATTTGAAATTGAATATGAATATTGAGGACTAATGTCAGATATTTAACGCCTTATGTTACAGATTTACGAGTGAAGCTTTTTGTTATCAGGATGCAATCATTACTCATTCATTGGTTTTAGTAAAAAAAACGCAGCGCACTTGACTATATAAGTTGCTAAATTTGGACGTGTCCACGTTAATAGGTGACGTCCAAAGTCCTTCCGCTGGTGTGGCGTGGATGCGGAGAGGAGGGTGCCAGCTTAAGTGTGGCCTCGTAACCTGACAGTGGTTCAAAATTACAAGACACCTTAAAAAGAGCAAAGTCGTACTTTCACCTTCGTGGTGCTCTGATCCAAACGAAAGACGCTCTCTATTGACTTAATTCGAACTGCCAAGGCATAGCGAGCTTGGCTTGTCCAAGTGTCATAAGCAACAACAACAACAATTGTTAAATTTTCATTATCTTTTAGAATGGCATTTACTTAAAGAGAAAGGAAATTTCAAAAATTTATATTATCCTTGCCTCATGATACTTAATTTAATGGGCAGCTCATTTTTTGGAGCAACTTTTGGTGAATTTCAATCTTAGAGGCAATAATAAAGTTTGAGTTCGAGTTGTAGTGGACGTCATTTAAATTTCAAATAATGCGGATCTATTTTCAACTGTAGGCGAAGCAATATTTAAAATTTTAATATTTATCTCATGCTTTACTTGATGTTTTTATTGCAAATATGTGCACAGTTTGAACTAATTACAAAGCTTTTCTTTTCCAAAGGTCATAAAAACTTCTTTTATTTTGCTTTACAAATGAATGAAAATATGTCGACTAACACCTTTTTGTAGGATTTCGACCTTTTTTGTAGGATTTATTTTTCATTTTCTTACACTTCATAATTTCAGTTCATTTCAAAATTTTTTGCTTAGCTATTTTATATTCCTGAAGCAAAAAACTTTTCATAAATAACAATAAAAGTATTTTTTTACAAAAATAAAATTATTGATAAATGTACCTATTCAAGAGAAATTCTATAAATAATTCATATCTCTCATTTAATTAAAATCAGCTAAAGTGTAAAATTAATTAAAACTGCATTTATCAGATGAGCATTCCATTTGAAATTAATTAGTTTCCTATTTTACTCCTAAACGAATTCAAAACTATTTTTCATCTCATTTCGATCAGAAATGATTTGAAGAATTCTTAGTTTTAACACATATACGTAAATTTTTGTATTTTTATTTCGTTTATGTTTTAGAGAAAAGAGCATTTAAATATGAACATAAAATAGAATGATGAAATCAATTTAATTTGAAAGATTCCATAAAAATTATTCCTGATTACGAAAATTTCTTTGAAAACAAATTCAATTTAAACTTTTTTCATCAATAAAATTCATAATAAACATAGTGTTTTTAAAATTTGTTGTTCTATTTAAAATATTCAATAGTACTTAAAAATTTGTATATCTATGTGTGTTACCAAAGAATAAGATGATTCAAAACTATCTAATACTAATACTATATATATATATATATATATATATATCATGTATTACGTAGATGCTTCCTTATCTTCGTGAAATTGTTGTTATTAAGAGGCATCATTAATGAAGCAGATTTTCAAAAGTAAATTTTATTATTGCAAGATCATTTCTATCGTGTTTCAAGGATGTGAAATTTAACAAAGACATTTGTAGCATGTCTGGTAGTTAGTGAGCACAATCAATAAAGCTCTGAGAAAATTTAACCCGCCCTCAGAAGGGTTTATTTTACAGGTTCCTCATTCTTTGAGAATAAGGGCGCAAGGCGACATCATCAGTTAGTTCGAAACTCCTCAGTCATTCTTAGTAATGTTCATAGTGCCAGGTACATTTTGGAAATCAGCAACAGGGGTGGTATATTAACTTCCATTAGTTAAGTATTTTCCATTCTGTTGGATGGCCGTTTGTGTTCTCTTTCCAATAATTTCATGATCCTTTGCTCATAGAAAGTCTGGTCAAAGACTCAACCAAGTGTGATTTGAGATCGTGGTTATTACGGAAGTTTTTATCATTTAAGAAGTTTCGTAAATCGAAATAAATGACAATCTGATAATTCAAGGTCGTGCCTGTATCGATGATGCGACATCACTTTCAAAACCAAGTTCTAATAGTTTTGTACGTATTGCTAAAGATATGGGAGGCCTCGCACTGCCATGGTTCCTTTTCGATTTGCCAATTCTGGCCTTTCCTCTTTAATTGTTTCCACGAGTTTCACAAGTTGTTGGCAACATATATATGTGAGTTGATTATTCAGCTGTGTTTGGAAGCAGCTAAAAATACACAACACCTTTGTAATCCCACCAAATTTACAGCTTAGTCTTTTTTTTGATGCAAGTCAGCTTTTTATATGGCTTGTGCTGGTTCATTATGTCTGGACCATGATCTTCTTTGGTTAACTTTATTGAAGATGATTCATTTTTCATCGCCAGGGATAATTCAATTCAAAAAAGTATCGATAGCATTACGTTTAAAATGCGTATCACAAATATTGACTCGTTGTGTTAAGTGAATTTCCTGCAATTCGTGCTGAACTTAAATATGAAACTTCTTAACAAGCTCAAGACGTCTCAGATTATTTTCAATTGTTGTGTGTGATACATTCAACTGCTTGCTACCTCTCACACAGTTATATGACGATTCAATTCAATTATGGTTTTCATTTTGCCATTATCAACTTCCAAAGGTAGACCAGAACGTGGATCATTTTTCAATGAAAAATCTCCAGAACTAAGTTTTTTAAGGGAATTCTTCGTTCTGTTAAACAATCAACACCATAAACGTTACAAATTTTATTATGAGCCTCAGCTGCTTTCTTGACTTTATGAAAATAAAATAAAAGGTGCAAACTTTTCTTATTTTTGCACTCTGTGTTAAAACTGACCGTAAATTGATAATTAAGGAATTTGTTTCTATAGCAACTTAAACGTACCGACAATCAAATTACAAGAGAAAAAATTCTAACATTTAGAAAAGAGAATAACGAAATAAACATAACGCTATCTACTGGTGCAAACCAAAACTACTTTTTTGCCAACATAATTATTACACAATTATATATATATATATATATATATATATATATATATATATATATATATATATATATATATATATATTATTCCTGCTTATCCTTTGCTTTTATATTATACTTGATAATTCTCCGCAATATCATTAATAAATTTTAAATTGTAAATATTACGAATTATAAATATTTTGATTGGCACAGTAATTTGTTGAATCTGTTAAAGAATGAAAAGTAAAATATTTCACTAATAAAATTCTCTTTAGGAATTGAGAAACAATAAAATTGATGAGAAACATTTGTTGAACAAGTAAGCATATAGAAAAATGGAATATCTTATTGAGAAACGTATTAATTTAAATCAAGAAATATACATATTGATGTTTTGTTTACACTTTGCCGGAAACATTGGAGACAAACGGTTAGAATGTTTTAACTTTATGATAACAACATATTTTAGTTGTTAAAATTGATATGTCTGACTAATAAATTATATTATTTTAGAACAGACATATATATTATTCAGCGTTGGTACCAGGCTGGTATATTCGGGCTTAATGAATAATGTTCAAATAGTCTCGTTCATTTGTTTTAATGACTTATATTGTTCGATTGACCTGTTAAATTTAAGACATCAAAAATGGTCGGCCACTTCATTCATTTAAAGAATGGACAAATAGGTAAATCTATGCTTGAAATTCTTATTCGTTCAAAACTTTAATGAAAGACACGGTCATCTGAAATTTAAAGTTACTTTGTGTGTGATTTTCTTTGTGTCTTTTTAATGGAGAAAATGGGTTCAGGTATCAGGTCTGCTGAACAGCACCTCTTCCCTCTAAGCTATCCAGTTTTAAAGTTCACAAGTTTAGGAGAAAGCAATGCACATTTCGCAATATTCATTGCAAAAATTTTCAATTCAACAAATCCTCTTAGTAAAATATAGTTTTGAATAACTCAATTGTTTTTGTTTCAATGCCACTGAAGGGCTCAGAAGCTTAACAACTATTTCCATAAGTTCAACAAAGGGAAGCACCGCTACATGAGTGGGAGGTTGACCACATTCTCCCCTCACTGGGTATATGAGTTCCGTGGTGATTGAGAGAATGTATCTATGTTCATCTGTCATATCCAAAGACCTTTCACTGATTTGCCACAAATGTAGAGAGGTGATTGCTGGCTCAGGTGTGACCTCTTGACCTTTGTTCCTCTTGACATGACCTTTGTTCAAAATGAAGAGCTTCTTGACTGACTAGTATCCACGCACCTTTAACCTTAATAAACATTTTGGTGTTCACTTTCATCTTTATGTAGCTATCTATGTTTCACACATGACATTTCAAGTAGTGTAATACAATTTCATTCCTTTTTTGGCCACTATCATGTATTTGTTTCTATTTTTGTCATTCACATATGAAGAACAGTGATCATTGATTCATTTTTTCTATTCGAAGAAAGACTATTTTAATAATTAATTTGCAGTTTCCCTTTTCTATTATGTAAATTTGTTTATTTTTAATTACAAAAATTGATCATTTCTTTCGTTCCATTTGTTGTTGTCTTGTGACTGCCAGCTAGGCTGGCATTAAGGAGTGCGATTCTCCACTTTTCCAACTGAACCATATTTTGGTGTGGAGTCCAGCTTCTTCAGTACACACATGCCATAAGAACCCGTTTATAGGGTAGGCAACCATTCACAACCCATTAATACAAGGAAAAGGCAAATACAGGATAGACAGAGAGAGAAAATACATCCCTGCCTGAACCGTGATTCGAACCCAGGACCTCCCTATCCTCAGTCAATCACCCTGACCACAAGACAGGGCAAATGGTTTTCATTCTAATTATGATTACGTCACTTTATTGCAATTCTCATTGGCCTAAAAAATCCATGACGTGAGATAACGTCTCATCATATTGACACGGTGACTTAAATACGATTTGTCGATGAATTTGCTAAATGTCTTCAATTCGCATTTTTAGAGCGGCAGCAAATAAGGCGAAGTTCACCATCGAATGTCTGAGTGTCGTTGGTGATGTGAAAAAAATCGATTTAGGATTTTTACCAGTAATAAAAGAAAAACTTTTAATTAAACCTTTTTCTATGCGTAAAAATTTTCAAAATCAGGGAAATTGCCTTTTGTACTATATAATTAATTTTCAAATCTGTAGCGATATTGCTTCCAGTATTGAACACGTTGAAAACAGAGCAGAAGTAAAAGCAAAATGAAAAAAGACAAAACTTTCACTTTGTAGTTAATTTAAATCGGCAAAGACGGTTTAAATTTTTTTATCTTTTATTTTATTAGAAACGTAATTATGCTTTGAAATAAATGAAAGTTTTTCCAAATGCTTTAAGATAGTTCCTTTTTATGTTTTCCTTGAGGAGAAAATAAAAAAAAACATGATTGAGTTTTTTTTCTTTTTTTAAATTTTACTCTTTCTACTTTCTTACAATTATTATGAATTTAGTTATATCTTAAAAATTTTCTCGTAGGCTAATTTTGCAATCAAGAAAGATTTTATTTTTTATGAATACCATTACAAAAGTTATTCTCTTTATAAATATAAATAAAATTATTGATAAAATTATACTAGTTAAGTGAAATAACATTAATAGTTATGACAAAATATTTAATTAAAATCTTCTACAAGATTAAAATTGATAAAAACTGCAAGTAACACCTGCGCATTCCGTTTAAAATGAACATTCCATACTTTCCATTTTAAGTGTATTCAAGACTATTTTTCATCTCATTTCAATTAAAATATTGTAAGAACTTCTTCTCATTAATAGAAATATTTAAAAAAATTTTTTAAATTTTACTTCTCCTATACTTATGAAATAAAAATTGCTCAAATAGTAACAGAAAATAATTCGAAATAAAAATGGAATTAATTAAAATATTTTATTTGAACATTTTTGAGATTCCTTTGAGAATGAGATAGGAAAAGAGAAAGAAAAAGAAAAGAAAACTTTTTTGGAATTTTAATTTTCTCGAAAAACAAAGTAAAATACAAAATTTCTAAGTTGTTCGTATTTAGAAAGTTAAATGACTTTTAAAGTCTCTGCAAATATTTTTGGCCATTAATGTTGATTCTCTCACTTAGTAAGAATAAATAATAAACTAAATATTATTTATAAAAGGATATACACACTTACAATCAATCTCTCTCTCTTTCACACACACACACATGTATATATATATATATATATATATATATATATATATATATATATATATATATATATATATATATATATATATATATAGATAGATAGATATAGATATAGATTTTCTATTTTGGATTAACTACATATTTTAATCTGTTACTTTTGTTACATTTGTGAAATTAAAGTCTAGACACTGTTTATTTTGTGAAAATACAGAGGTTTTCACACACAAATCTGAGAAATAAAACAATAAAACTTAAGGCAGCTTAATGATATTTTAGTGACAGTTTTGGTGACTTGGCGATATTTATTGACATTTTAGGCTGCAATAGGAGCAGAGATATCATAGATTCAGTATAGGTACATTCTAGAAATATCCATGGGGGAGTATTCTAGGAACCATTAAAAGGTATAAATATTTTTTCAGGCAATTAGTAAGTCAGTTAAAAGTTGGAAACAAAAATTATAGACTCCTGAAACGTAACCTCTGAAAGTTGCTGTTTTAGTTTCGGTATTATATGCAAACTGTATAGATTTTTTCTGTATGTGGAGAAAAGCTTCAACCTGAGAAGTAGTTGCAGTCACAGTGACTGTCAATAAAGCGTTTGCTTAGAAAAAACACGTTTTTATTTATTTCCGCATCCCATCATATTGTCTTCAACATGCAAAAAAAAAAAAAAAAAAAAGCTAGTAACAATATATGTAAATAACATTGGCAGAAGTGTTTACTCATTTCTGCCCCATTTTGCATTTCTGGCAAAAATTAGGGGTTTCCTAACAGCCACCCATTTACACATTTCTATTGTTTGAGCATGGCTCAAGCTGGGATAGGTCTTGGTTATCGATATTTGTCATTGGAAGCACAAAAAAGTATCTGTTTTCTCTATACAATTCAGCGAAGACTTCCGCGTAAAACTCTCTTGGAAAACCTAGCCCGAACCACAGAAACGGATTTTGGACAATATTTATCAGTTCTGTGAAGTTTGTCTGTGGGTTTCTGTAATTTTTGTAATAAAAGTGATTTTTGAAAATCTTCGAAATTGAAATCAACTATGATAAACCGGTAGAAAATACTTTTCTCCCTTTTCAAAGGGTAAATGGTTCGATTATCATTTTACTTCATTTATCTTGAAATTCATCCCTACACTTCACTTTTGCTACCATTTTAACAGTATATATATATATATATATATATATATATATATATATATATATATATATATATATATGATCGGAAACGGTGTAGAGGAGAGCTATATCCAGCGCCGGTGTTTTTTCCTAACTCTTCCACCAATGAGAAGTCGGATGGAACATGACGTAACAGCGCTAAGCTTTGGCCAAGCGGGAACTCGCCGTTTAGAGCAGAGGAGGTTGGAGAAAAAGACGAACACGTTGATAGAAGACGATTATTAAAGATGTCTAATTGTTATTCTCTCAATTTTTCGTTAATCTTACTTTTAATTTTAATCTGTAATTAATTTTTCTATTTGTCAGAACTAATTAAATTCAGTAAGCTAAATATTAAATGTTTCTGTTTTGATTTCTACTTACTCTTTATACTCCCTCATTACACACACACACACACACACACACACACACACACACACACACACACACACACACACACACACACACACACACACACACACACACACATATATATATATAAACTACGTCAAAAATTTTGTATTATTCACATATATCCTTTCATTTAAATGAAAATCTTAACGGATTTCAATTCTTGTTCATTGGAAGTATGCATTGCAAATTTCAGATCAAGCTAGAATCGAACCCTTGAAACTTTAAACAGAAACCAGAGCAAAATCATTCATCCATCAGCGTGATCTTTGGATAGAGAAAAAGTCTTTGAATATATTCCATTTTCCCCCAATCACCAATGCGGAATCAAAATTTTAATTTCTAAGGTTGGAGCAGTCTGGGAAAACATCTGATATTTAAAAATACCGAATTGAAATAAAATTGGAAACAATGTATCGAGTACTCAAATGGTGCAAGAGGTTTTATTATTAATAAAAAAGCTTTTCGCGTAATGTTTCGAGAAAATTTCGATATATATATTTATATATATAACCGATAGTTAAAAAATCTGATACTCAAAATATGGTAAAGGAAAAATGTTTAAAAGGGCAGAATTTATGATCTGCCAATACAGAAATTTGCTTGAATGATTAATACCTTATGGTTTTCATTTTTTACAAACACCCTTTTCAATGTGAAATTTCTAATATTAAAAAATGAAAAATGCATATATGTTGTTGTGTTGTTACTAATGACACTTGGACTAGCCAAATTCGCTAAGCCTTGGCTATGCGAATTTAAGTCAATTGGGAGCGTCTTTTGTTTTAATCAGAGCACCATGAAGGTGAAAGTGCGACTTTGCTCTACACACATGCCATAGGTACCCGTTTATAGGGTAGGCAACCATTCACACCACATTCATACAAGGAAAGTTTAAAGACAGGATAGATAGAGAGAGAAAGTTCATCCATGCGCGAACCGGGATTTGAACCCAGGACCTCCTTATCCGCAGTAAGGCACTCTGACTACTAGACAAGTTGGGCGATATATGAATTTAAATTGCACTGTATAATGGTTATAAAATAATTTTAAAAATTTAATAAGTAAAGTACACTAATTTTGGGACGAATTTATTTAGTTTTATACAACATTTTGAAAAGTTTGCGTCAAAAAAATTTATTTATTATTTTGTAAGATCTATTTATTATGATAATCATTTTATAACCAAAAATAAAATATTTTCAAATAAAAATAAAATAATTATTTACGTGATATTTTACCTCTTTACCTCTTTTAATTATGTAGAAATGCAAGACTGTTTCGTAAAAATATTATTTCCTACCTTTCAAAAATGCATTTAATATTTATACATTTGAAAGTGTGATTTTATTTCAGCGTTTGAAAAATCAAATTAACTTATGCAAATATCTTTCTCAAATCTTGTATGACTAAATATAGAAAATTCAATCAAAGGGGTTTCTTTCATAAGAAAATTATTTCCAATCTTAATAAGTTTTAGGGTGAAGATGAATTAGAGATTAAAATGCTTAGAAATTAATCAAATATTGCAATCAATGGATTTCAGTAAATGGAATTTGATGAAATGGAAACATTTTTTAAGTTGAGAATCAATAAATGTAGACTTCGTTGAAATCCAATTACTCATATATTTATTATACCTTTAGATTAATATTATGAAATAAACTGCAACTCGTGACTCTAAAAGAAATTTTTTTCTTAATTTCCATTAGTTGTTGAAATTAAAATCATTATATGAATGCATAATATTATGGCAAATAAGAGTTGCCATTGTTAATATCAGTTTCAATTACCCGTTTATTAATTTGGGGAATCCCTAAACTTTTCCATTAAGATATGAACGAGCTAATTTATTTCACCGTAATGAAATAAATTGAAATATTGATATTTTCTTACATTATGAATAAATAAGGAATTTTTAAACTTTTGTAAAAAATATGGAAAAATAATAAACAAGAGTATGAAAGGATATAAGAGATTTGCATCTTATCATTTAACTTATTTGATTGCAAAATGTATTGGATATCTTCATTTTTGAATATTTCAAAATGTGGTGCTTTTAAGTAATTACGCATGTACTATTTGATGACAAAAATACTCTCATAGTTTCAAACATTTGAATATTTCAGCAACATTTAGTTAAACAATTCTACCAGGTTAAAAAAGTTCAGTTTTCTATAGAAATGTAAATTTGTAAAATCTTTAGACATCAGTGTAGAATTGGATACCCCTTAATTTAGCGATAAAATTTAGCTACAAAATTTAATTTCTGGTAACTCCGGCACTTAGTATAGCTTTTGTGTAGCAGCAGCGGTTATCTTGTTACTCTATCAGTCACATCTTAGTATTAAAAAGGTAAAGTGTACCGTATGGTCACCCTTGGCGAGATCTTCAAAATGTCGCCAAGGTTTGACTGTACGGTGAATTTCCGATCGAAAAAAAGGAGGGAGGAAAATGGCTGAAATAGTGATAAATATTTCTTACATTGTTGGTATCTAACAATATGCTCAACTAATTTTACAATATTAATAGAAAAAGCAGATTTATAGATTTCAAACATTAATGGTAAAATAATAAAGTTGATCTGTTAAATTAACCATAAAATTTTTTGATTAAATTTTATATTAATTAATTTAAATTGGTAAATATTCATGAGAAATAAATTACAAAAAGGGTTGCCAAAATACTAGTTTGCCGAGTAAAAATGTTCGCCAAATTTGGCAACACAAAAAAATGCGCCAAGGGTGACCGTACAGTAAAACTCATCTTGATAAAAAAAAGTCTCCTAAGAATCAAGGGTAAAATCACCAGATTAAATCGATGGTATTATCAAAAACCCGATTCTAAACTTTCACTGAACTGAAATTACTTTTTTAACAACGCAATATATAATTGAGTAATAATCTTTTGATTTACTATTAAATATTTTTGCTTGAACCTTCTGGTTGATTTATTTATTAATTCTAATTACTAGCCGGAGAGAGTTACAACTATCATTTCCTTACTGGTCTTATTTGCGAAGTGTTGAGGTATTATTATTCCAATGCGTTCTCTTTATTGCCCAAGAAATACGACAAAATCCCTGTATATGCAGCAAGGTAGATCATTTATACATAGAAAAATATGGTTTACCGAGATTGCGGATTATCATTTAGGGAAATCGGTAGTCGAGTTGGACGAAATCAAACAATTGTAATACGGATATGTGACCGTTGGATGCAGAAGGGTACAATGGACCTGTGTGTTCAATCGCATTCTTCTCAGTGCACCACTTCACGTGATCAAAGTAAATTATGCGCATGGCAGTGATGGATCTTTCAGCCACATCACGAACCATTGCACCCCACATTGAGTCTTTAATGCCTCATCCAGTGTCTGCGCGTACATTCGACGCCGTTTGCAGCAGAGTGGTCTATTGTGAAGTCATCCATGATTTCGTCTACTCTTAACGCAGAACCACAGACGTCTACTCTGCAAATGGGGCTATCAAAGAAGGATGTGGAACCATAGCACCTCACATTGAGTCTTTAATGCCTCATCCTGTGTCTGCGCGTACTTTCGACGCCGTTTGCAGCTGAGTGGTCTATTGTCAAGTCATCCATGATTTCGTCTACTCTTAACGCAGACCCTCAGACGTCTACTCTGCAAATGGTGCTATCATAGAAGGATGTGGACGGCCAAGTGGAATGAAATTGTCTTACCACAGTCAAACTTCTATATACAACACCACGATGGTAGTATTCAAGTCTAGAGATACCTTGGAGAGAGGACGCTGAACACCTGCATTATGCATCACCATGTTGGGTCCTCACCGAGTGTTATGGTATGGGGTGGTAATGGATAACACTCTCGCACTCCTCTAGTGCGCATTGCCGGTACAGCAAGCGCAACTTCTCCATGATGTTGAAGCTAGTAATCCTTCCTTAGCTTGGGGGCTTGCCCACAGCCATATTTCAAAATACGTGATCACACGTGCAACTCATTGTCGAAGTATTCTTCATCAATCACCAGATTGATTTGTTTTCCTGGCCGGCTGGCTCTTCGGATCTTTTGCTAGAAAACATGTGATCCATGGTTGCTCAACGATTGATCCATATTACATCCCCAGGTACAACACCAGATCACCTTTTGTAACGTGTGGAAGCTGCTTGGTCTGCTGTACCCCAAGAAAACATCCATCTTTGAATCAATGCCGAGGCGTGTGGCAGCGGTGATCTTCAACAATGTCCGCTACTCTGGCTACTGATTTTGGCCGGAACTACACCTCACGGAAGTCTATAAATTTAATTATTTGATACTTGGTCAGAATGTTATCTACAAAATAAATTTTGTTGTTGTATCTCTTTTCTTTCTTGGTGTGGCAATTTGAGCAGCAAACAGTGTATATTTAAATTTACAAATTCAAAATTAAAGATTGTAGAAATTTGATTAAATATGTAAACATACAACTATAGAAAATTCACCCGATTTAAGATAGTTCTGAAAACTGGTTATAAAAATATTTCGTAAGTTAACACAATGTAAAAATGAACATATATAAAGCATGAATTCTTTGGAGTTAAGTTAGGCCTAAAATAATGATATTACAGTGCCTAGATGCTAGCACATTTTTTCAACTCTTTCAGCACACAAGGGGTGGATTTAGTGGTCACTATCTTGTGAGCACCTATCAGGTGGGTATGCCATCTAGAGGCCTATCTTCGAATAGAGAAAAGGACTCCCACACATGATCTTTCACCCCTAGAGTTATTATTTCTCACGGATGATATTGCAACCAAGATATATTTAACGATTCCCGGCCGTCATTGAGGAATAGTTTTCAATGCGAAAGGTCTTCAGTTGTGTCGGCGTTCGAACTCACTAATTTCTGATTGCGAAGACGATCGTCTTAACCAACCATGCCTCTACGATCTAGGGATTTACATGGTTTCCTAATAAATTTTCACAGTGTATATAACATCAATTTAACTTTGATCTGAAAAAGTATATTTTATATCCTATCAATATAGTTTAGCTTGGTTTGTTTGTTATTCTATTTCTGTCTTAACAGTTCTGATTCCATTATTAAGAGGGATTCCAAATTATTGCAAATATCAATGCCTGATTTGAGAGTCAAGCACACGACTCTTCTGAACTTAGAGATAAAAGAGCAATAAAGGTTTCTCTTTTCTTTCTATCTATGGATATATCAATCAAACTATATATCGTCAGCCTTTCATTCCTTCAGTGGGTCAAATAACTAAGTTCAAAGCATGCTTGGGAACTAAACACTGGGGGTCTTACGTTAGGCTGACCACCCAACTGGGACATATGCTTCGCACCCCAGGGCCCTCGATCATGAAAACAGTTATGGGCACTGTAGGCCTTGGCCCACATGGGCTGTCTTGCCATGGAGTTTTTTTATCTATCTACCTATCTATCTATCTATCGATATATACATACATACCTACATACATACATACATACATACTATATATATATATATATATATATATATATATATATATATATATATGTACACTACTGGCCATTAAAATTGCTACACTAAGAAGGAATGCAAATAACATAACGATATTTATTGGACACATACAATATAGTGGAAAGAACAAGTGTTTAAATTTACAGGAAATTAGGATGTATAGATATTGAGAAATCAGAACCCAGAGCAGCCACCTCTGGCTGCAATAACAGTATTTATCCACCTAGGCATTAAGTCAAACAGAGATTGTATGGCATGTACGGGGATCTCAGTCCATGCAGCTTCAACACTATGCCTCAGTTCATCGACAGTAGTGGATGATGAGTGATGGCGTGCCAATCGCTGGGTAACCATTGACCACACGTTCTCAGTTGGTGACAGATCAGGAGAAAGTGCTGGCCAAGGTAACAGTTGAACCTGTTTTGTATCAAGGAAGTTCAGAACAGTACGGGCAACATGCAGTCGTCCATTGTCCTGATGAAACAAAGCATTAGGGAGGCCTTGAAGATAGGGCAGAGCCACGAGCCTTAACACATCCGAAATGTAACGGTTGCTGTTCAAAGTGCCGGTAATGCGAACAAGAGGTGATCGCGACGTGTATCCAATGGCACCCCATACCATCACTCGAGCAGATGGGCCAGTATGGCGATGTCCAATGCCAGCTGGCAATGCGCGTTCTCCACGATGCTTCCAAACACGGATGCGGCCATCATGGTACTGTATACAGAACCGAGATTCATCTGATAAAGATGACGTGATGCCATTCCCGCGTCCAAGTTCGTCGCTGATTACACCATTGAAGTCGCTCCTGTCTGTGACGCAGCGTCAATGGTAGCCGAAGCCATGGTCGCCGTGCAGACTATCCATGCTGCTGCAAACGTCGTCGAACTGTTCGAGCAGAAACTTGTTGCCTTGCAAATTACTCCATTTCTCGACTCAGGGTTCATGACGTGACTGTACGATCCCTTGTGACCATGCGGATAAGATGTCTGTCTTTTCTGCTGTTAGTGATGGGGGTCGCTGAGATCCTGCATGACGTTCCGTATGATAGTCCTGAACCCATCGATTCCATATTCTGCTAACAGTCATGGGGTCCCGACCGACGCGAGCAGCAATATTGCGGTACGATAAACCGCAATCCGGTAGGCAATAATCTTTCCTTGATCAAAGTCAGACACGTGCTGATAGGCATTTCTTCTTCTTACACGAGGCATTACAACTTTCTTTGCCGAAAACAACGTTGAAACGGAAATTGAATATGGGAAAACTGCAGTCAAATCTCCGGTTTTACGCACATTGTAGATGTCACTACTGTCGCCTGCTTTGTATAAATAGGTTGAAAATCGAATCATTTGAATATCACAGCAAGTTCTACCTGTCATGCAAATTTCAAGTGTGTGGTGTGCCGCCTTCCTGGTGAAGCAATTTTAATGGCCCGTTGTGTATATACACACACACACACACACACACACACACACACACACACACACACACACACACACACACACACACACACACACACACTATATATATATATATATATATATATATATATATATATATATATATATATATATATATATATACAGGGTGATTCAAAACAACGTGGACAAACTTACATGATAGATCAGTCATACAACAAGGATCAAAAATCACATATGAACAGCGGGTCGCAACTGCGATCCGGAGCCGCTACAGGGCATCTAAAAAAATACATAACACAAAGAGAAGAAACGAAATCTTTATTGTTAATGACTCACTCACATGCAACTAATGTCGAGCTTACAGGAAATGCTCAAAGTTTCTTCCAGATGCATCGAGACACGCCTGGCATCTACGTTGCATGGAACAGCGCACCTTCTCAAAAATACCAGGTGTATCTCGAACACATCCTGCTGCCTCAACAATCCTTCCTACCAAGTCCTCCGGCGTTGCAACAGGTGTTTCATAGATAAGGCCTTTTAAAAATCCCCATAAGAAAAAATCCAAGGGAGACAGATCTGGTGATCGTGGTGGCCATGCGATCGGTCCACCGTGACCAATCCAGCCGCCAGGAAAAGTAGCCTGCAGATGTGCTCTGACGGCTGTGCTGAAATGTGCAGGAGCTCCGTCGTGTTGAAATCGAATGCCTCGACGAATAGGCATCGGAACATCATTCAGCATTTCTGGTAGAACCTCTTGCAAAAATGTTAGATAAATGGAGCCGGTAAGTCTTTCTGGGAGAATGTACGGACCGAGTAAACAGTCTCCTACAATGCCACCCCACACGTTAATGGAACATTTTCGTTGTGCGCCATGCGGACGTATGGCATGGGGGTTTTCATCCGCCCACGTATGGAGGTTGTGAAAGTTCATCACACCCTCTAATGAGAAGGCAGCCTCATCAGTGAAGAGAACACTTGCTGCGAAGTTTCGGTCTGCATCATTTTCGTGCAAAAACCACCGCGCAAAATCCATACGTTTGCTGTAGTCTCCCAGATCCAGTACCTGGACGCGTTGTAAATGATAAGGATATAGTCCTTCGTCATGTGCAATGCGCCAGACGGTAGATAAGGGGATATGGGTCACTCGGGATACAACTCGTGTACTTGTTGAAGGATTACGCTTCAGTTCTTGGACAACCCTTTCTTCAGCATCAACCGTCCGAGTTGTTCGTTGGCGACCAGTATCCAGCTTGTGCACGTCGAACGAGCCGGTTTCACACAATCGTCGATGCAGAGTGGCAAAGAATGAGCGGCTAGGCAACTGTCTACCAGGATATTTCGCACCATACATTCGCAAGGCTTCTCGTCCATTACATTTGGCCATGCCGTAAATTAAGTGCATGTCAGCCATTTCGCGGTGTGTGTAAGTAGCCATAATACACCCAACGCATCCACGGCTCGAATGAAGACAATCTCCGTTTGCTCAAGTCGTGTTTGTTTAGTACGTCCTCTCGTGACTCTAGCGCGCTCTACAGGCGTTTGCGACCCACGGTTCATATGCGATTTTTGATCCTTGTTGTATGACTGATCTACCATGTAAGTTTGTCCACGTTGTTTTGAATCACCCTGTATATATATATATATATATATATATATATATATATATATATATATATATATATATATATATATATATATATATATATATATATATATATATATATGTGTGTGTGTGTGTGTGTGTGTGTGTATATATATATATATATATATGTAAGCAAAAAATTTAAATATAGTTATTTTTTACATAAACCACAAAAATTCTAAATAGATCTTGAAATTTATGTTTTTTTTCAGCAAATTTTAATTTCCTGTATCACAATAAGTAGAGCTCAATGTCGAACAAAGTACAATGAGTCACTTTTGTACTTAGAGGAGATTCATGAAAATGTGAAGGAGAGGATAATATACAATTTCCATTCATCAATAATTTGTAGACATAAAAATTTTGTAAACAAAGTGTTTTATGCTTTAAAATCACAATATCATTAAAATGTTAATAACATGAATCCATAAAAAGAATTTATGAGTGTAAATACAAATGTTTTCTGATTATTTTTTAAATAATAAAAATATTTTTTAAGTGTTTTAAGCATTGCTTTTTATATGGTATTCCAATCTCACATTCATGAAAGGGAAAATATTGCCATACAAATAAATTCCTAAAATAATTAAATTTTTGTACTTTTCCACACCTGAAAATGCTTTGTGACAGGCGAGGCCATAAGAACTGAGAATAAATTAAAGTACACACAAAAACGCACACAAACTGTACCAATATCTTTGCTTGCTCCCCATATTAACTGTTTTTCATATCTTGTGAATGTGAATTGAATGTAAATGAATACATAGTATAATTTACAACTGAAGATTTGTAAAATAAATTTCTTTTTAATATTTTTACTTAACTTACATTATTATATACTCAAACATTATTCTCTTAACAAAAATCATACTAATTAATAATTATTATGCTCAATTTGGATTTTATTTAATGAGTAGAAAGGGAAAATCCCAACAGATAGAGGGATTTTCATGTTCTACTCATTAGATTAAAAGGAGTGGTCAGCGTGCCTGACTACGGATAAGGAGGTCCTGGGTTCGAATCCCGGTTTGGGCATGGATGTACTTTTTCTCTCACTATATATCCTGTCTTTGTCCTATCCTTGTATGAATGAGGTGTGAATGGTTGCCTACCCTATAAACGGGTCCCTATGGCATGTGTGTAGAGCAAAGTCGTACTTTCACCTTCATGGTGCTCTGATTAAAATGAAAGACACAATTGTGACTTAATTCGCATAGCATAGTGAGCTTGTCTTGTCCAAGTGTCATAAGTAAACAATAACAACAACAAATAAAAAGGAACTTTTAAAGCTTATTACGCATGTGATAGAGCGATAAAAGTTTATAATACATACACCACAGGTAAACCTTGATTTTTGGCTATTTTTTTAAGCCAAGATACGGAGAACAAGATGGTTGCTGTGTCTACACAAAAGGTTGTACCAGGGTTAACAGAATGTAATTTTTTCTAAGGAGTCCCAGTTCTACACTGAATCCGATCGACAAAACGTGTAATATTCTAAATATCACAATTTCCAGGTTGAAATGGCTTTAAAAACAAATATTTTTAAAATACTTTTGAAATATTTTTAAAATACAGATATAAAATCTGGATTTATTTTAAACTATTCTGTGTGGACATAACCATCAGACATATTTTTTAATTGACACTACATATTACACTTAATTTTTAACACTTCTTATACTAAGCTTTTTTTAATAAATACTTTCTTAATTAGTATATTCGTTGTTTTTAATAATCATTTTAATTTTCTAGAGAAAAGGGAAACAAAATTATTATACCTAATGCTCCAAAGCAAGGAAGAATAAAATATTTGATAATTTAAAACCAATTACTTACAACAACAGGTAATTGTTAAGATTTTGTAAACTTTTACCTATTTTTACAACATAATTAAAAAATACTTGCTAGAAATCATGAATGAATTTTTTTCTTCCCCGACGGCATTCCAACATTTGATTGTGAATTCCGCCTTGTTTGCTGCCGCTCTAACGATGCGAGTTGAAAACAGGCAGCAAATTCGTCAACAAATCGGATCTACGAAACCGTCTCAATATAATGTGACGTAGATGAAACGTTATATGACGTCAGTGCTATTTTAAATCAATGAGAATTGAAATAAAATGGTGTAATCGCATGATTTCAACTAAAACGAAATTGAACAATTACTTTATGGTTAATAATGAATTATTTAAAACTAATTTGAT
This sequence comes from Latrodectus hesperus, assembly GCA_037975125.1. Lineage (NCBI taxonomy): Eukaryota > Metazoa > Arthropoda > Arachnida > Araneae > Theridiidae > Latrodectus > Latrodectus hesperus. The sequence goes on along the minus strand of JAJQOW010000985.1, from coordinate 26,198 downwards.
TGAAATATTATAGTATTATCTAAATATAAAGATAAATAAATTCATTTCTTTAAAAATATAAAAAATCAATAACTTTCATTTTGTATTTTTAATGAATTAATCTTAATATGTAAGTTCGTATCATAATATCTCCTAGAACACACAATTTTACCTTCTCATTTATTTCTGATATAACAAAGCAATCCTCGATATAAAATGCCCATTTGTCGCCAACATTCTTCGTGAAATTTCCTGTCCACCGCCAATAAATACGCTAAAGAAAGACAACTTGGGGATATCTTCCGGTAAACAAACCACTCCCTGTTTGTATTTGCTCCGATCTGCTGATGGCGGCATGGTGTAATGCAGGGTATTGAACTAATTTTCTGTCCAGTGAACCCTTGAGTAAGGTTCTAAATAAAGGAAGGGCTTCCATTTCGTCAGCCGTTTGCTCTTGGGTAAATGCGAGAATATTTATACAATAAACCATTTGGATTCCAGTAAAAATAAGCCAAAACCCACCGAATAATGACTTGATGGAAGATGGTGAAAACATAATTACTTATATATTTTAGCTAAAATATATAAGAAAGAATTCTTTTATGTGTTTTGAGAACTTATATCAATGTATTTTTTGAGTAATGTAATAAATAATATTGAAAATGTTTTTTGAAAATCTTTATCTAAATTAATTTTCTTGAAAACACAATACTATATTGTAAAGATAACTTTTATTTTTAAATTTTATGATAATAAAAATGTACTATCTCTTGAGTATAATTCGACGGAGAACAAATTGATAAATGTGATTTAAACGTAAGTTATCTTTTATTAATGAAACATTCAATTTTATTGCTATAAAATTTTTCCTGGAGAATAAATTGTACTTTATTTTAAATATAAAACTTACTGTTACTTTTGAATGCATATATTAATAGTTACAGCTTGTAAAAAATGTTAATACTTAAAAAAATGCCTTACTAATATTAAAATTTTGTTACTTTAAAATAAAATCTATATTCATTTTATGCAAGGCTTGAAATTTTACATTATTTCTTTAAAAACATAATTGAAAATAATCTATATAGAAAAATCAATAATTAAAATTACTAAATGTTTTGAACTGTGCAATATAACATCTGAAAAAAATAATGTAAACAATCTATAACAAACGGAATATTATTTATTATAAACTAAAATGCATATTGTCTTTGGATTTTTTTGGTAAATCTAATTTATAAGATATATTTAATTTTGGTATTCAATAAGAAAGAAAAAATACCAGGAATATATAATTCATTTTATTTGTATATACTAGATGGCTTTGATTTCCATTCCTAACTTAATCATTGCATTTTGAGAAAAATCTGGATTTCAAAAACGATCATATTTATATCGAATCATTATTTTTAGAATGGTTTTTAATATCAATGTAATTTTGTTAAAAATCTTGTTTAAGATAACGAAAAGATCTTGAACATCTAAATAAACTAAACATAAATAAAATAATACAATAAAAATCACTGTAAATTACAAAATTAATAATTATTTATATTGAGATTCTTTTCAACCAAGCTCCAATGGATTTCTGAGCAGCAGCGTATTGAGAAAAGCGGAAACACATTCGCTACAATTGGAAAAAAAATTACTTTTTCAAAAAAATTGAAGAAAATAGTAACTATTGTTATTTAAAATAATTAATATTATTTAAATCAATTTTCCAAATACAGGAAGCTCCTCTTGAAAATGGGAAAGATGATTATTTTTTTGAAGTTTTCATATCATGAGGGGAAAAGGCTTTATATATATAGCCTTTTCCCATATATATATATATATATATATATATATATATATATATATATATATATATATATATATATATATATATATATATATATATACATATATACATATATATATATATACATATATACATATATATATATATATACATATATACATATACATATATACATATATATATATATATATATATATATATATATATATATATATATATATATATATATATATATATATATATATATATATATATATATATATATATATATATATAATTTATATATGGAAATTCAATCAAGAAATCTGACTGGAAAGTAAAGTAATGACAGAAATAATAATTTTATACGATAACTATTGGGGAACAAAACTGAAAGTGGAATATTTGAATTTAAAGCCTTATAAAAGTTATCGAATTTCAGAAAAGATTGAAAAACTTAAATCCTGACAAATGGTTTGAGATAGGATAATATGAAATGTGAAATTTAAATTTTATATATATTTTACATCATTCTCATATTTATTATTTTATATTTTTACACTGTTGCGTTAAATATCCAGTCATTATTTTTTTAATAATGTTCTGTCTATGAACATTATATCATTACTTTAACAATATATTTTACATTGTCAAATTTATATTGTTTTACAGCGTAAGATTTTTACACTCCACGACTTCCTGGTTGGTTAGCGTGTTCTTTATCTGAAGACAGTGAGTTCGAATCAAGATCCAATCGGAAATACGTCATACTCATAAATGGTGGCTGGGGCACTTTAAATTGAAGTAGACGCAATGTCCTCAATAAAAAAAGGATGCCTCTAGAAGTCTTTGCTTGGTCCTTGGTTGTAGATTATGAAAATACCCTTTCGAGGCTACAAAGAAAACCCTCTCAGGATCCCATATGTAAAATGCCATTATTTCTTCTCCTTATAATGCAGAAAGGGGGAATTATAGCAGTAGGATATACAATAACACAGAGTCAGATCTGTTGTGTTATTCAGGTTGTATATATAAACACCATATGAGTAGGCCGAATTTGTTAATTGGAACACGTATACGCCTGAAAACTATCAAAAGCAAAAACTGTGAATACAAAATGTTGTGATAAATGGGAAGGCAAACTATTCATATACTGTCCGTCATTGAAAATGCTGCAAGAAGAAGTAGTTTCTAGAACGTGACAAAACTCGACAAACAGAGAGAGACAGCAACGAACATTAACTTAACTGCATTTCGAAATGATATGCATAGAACACAGCGAGAAGAGGGTCGGGTCAGTAGGTTGTATGACCAACATGGGTGGCGGTAACAGAGTCCATGAGAGTACGGATGGCTTTCTGAGGAATTCCGGGTCAACTGTTTCCTGAAGTGCGTCTTCTAAAAGCGGTACTGGTAGAGACTACAAATGGCGTTGAATCACATACGTATTCGAATGGTGAGAGATCTCGTGAGCACGGTTGCAAGAAAAACTACGGTACACCTTGTTAGGCATTTTATTTTTTTACCGGGTTTTGCAAGGGAGCTCCAGTGGCTCAGTAGCTTGACGCCGCTTCCCGTAAGCTCAGCAAAGTGAAGCAACATTTGCCGCGGACAGTGGTTGGGAGGGTGACCATCTACTATTCCTCACTGGGTTGCTGGAGCTCCGTGGGTTGGGGACATGTCCGCGTTAATCTGTGACGTCTTTTTTACTTATACTACCATTTTGAAAAAAAAAAATATATATATATATATATATATATATATATATATATATATATATATATATAAATTACGTCAAAAATTTTCTATTTTATTATTCACAATTATCCATTCATTTAAATGTAAAACTTTACGGTTTTCAATTCTTGGTCATTGGAATGTATACATTGCAAATTTCAGATCCAAAGTTAGAATCGAACCCTTGAACCATTAAACAGAGGTCAGAGCAAAATCATTCTTCCATCAGCGTGATCTTTGGATGTTGAAAAAATCTTTGAATATAATCCATTTGTCATCCAATCACCAATGCGGAGTCAAAATTTTAATTTCTAAGGTAGGAGCAGTCTGGGAAAACATCTGATACTTCAAAATACCGAATTGAAATAAAATTAAAAACAATGTAACGAGTACTCAAATGGTGCAAGAGGTTCTATTATTAATAAAAAAGCTTTTCGCGTAATGTTTCGAGAAAATTTCGATATATATATATATATATATATATATATATATATATATATATATATATATATATATATATATATATATATATATATATATATATATATATATATATATATATATATATATATATAACCGATAGTTAAAAAATCTGATACTCCAAACTTGGTAAAGGAAAAATATTTAAAGTGCAGAATTTATGATCTGCAAATACAGAAATTTGCTTGAATGATTAATACCTTATGGTTTTAATTTTTTACAAACACACTTTTCAATGTGAAATTTCTAATTTTAAAAATGAAAAATGCATATATATTGTGATGTTACTAATGACACTTGGACTAGCCAAACTCGCTATGCCTTGGCTATGCTAATTTAAGTCAATTGGGAGCGTCTTTGGTTTTAATCAGAACAACATGAAAGTGAAAGTGCGACTTTGCTCTAAACACTTGCCATAGGTACCCGTTTATAGGGTAGGCAACTATTCACACCTCATTCATACAAGGAAAGGAAAAAGACATGATAGATAGCGAGAGAAAGTATATCCATGCCCGAACCGGGATTCGAACCCAGGACCTCCTTATCCGCAGTCAGGCACTCTGACCACTAGACAAGTTGGGCGATATTGCAATATATGATTTTAAAATGCACTGTATAGTGGGCATAAAATAATTTTAATAATTTAGTAAATAAAATACTATAATTTTAGGACAAATATATTTAGTTTTATACAACATTTTGAAAAGTTTGCATTAAAAAAATTTATATATTATTTTGTAAGAACTATTTATTATGGTAATCATTTTGAAATCAAAAATAAAATATTTTCAAATAAAAATAAAAATAATATTTACGTGATATGTTAACTCTTTTAATTATGTACAAATACAAGACTCTGTTTCGTAAAAATACTATTTTTTACCTTTCAAAAACGCATTTAATATTTATACATTTGAAAATGTGATTTTATTTCAGCGTTTGAAAAATCAAATTAACTTATGCAAATATCTTTCTCAAATCTTGTATGACTAAATATAGAAAATTCAATCAAAGGGGTTTCTTTCATAAGAAAATTATTTCCAATCTTAATAAGTTTTTGGGTGATGATGAATTAGAGATTAAAATTCTTAGAAATTAATCAAATATTTCAGTCAATGGATTTCAGTAAATAGAATTTGCTGAAATGGAAACATTTTTTAAGTTGAGAATTAATAAATGTAGACTTCGTTGAAATCCAATTACTCATATATTTATTATACCTTTAGATTAATATTATGAAATAAACTGCAATTCGTTACTCTAAAAGAAATGTTTTTTCTTAATTTCCATTAGTTGTTGAAATTAAAATCATTATATGAAAGTATAACATTATAGCAAATAAGAGTTGCCATTGTTAATATCAGTTTCTACTACCCAGTTATTAATTTGGAATCCCTAAACTTTTCCATTAAGATTTGAACGAGCTAATTTATTTCATCGTAATGAAATAGATTGAAATATTGATATTTTCTTACATTTTCTTACATAAATAAATAAGGTATTTTTAAACTTTGGTAAAAATATGGAAAAAGAATAAACAATAGTATGAATAGGATATAAGAGATTTGCATCTTATCATTCAACTTATTTGATTGCAAAATGTATTGCAAATCATTGTTTTTGAATATTTCAAAATGTGGTGTTTTTAAGTAATTACACATGTACTATTTTGATAACAAAAATAATCTCCCCATAGTTCAAACATTTGAATATTTCAGCAGTATTTAGTTAAATAGTTCTACCAGGTTAAAAAAGTTCAGTTTTCTATAGAAATATCAATTTGTAAAATCTTTAGATATCAGTGTGGAATTGGGTACCCCTTAATTTAGCGATAAAATTAGGCTACAGAATTTAATTTCTGGTAACTCTGGCACTTAGTATAGCTTTTGTGTAGCAGCAGCGTTATCTTGTTACTCTATCAGTGACATCTTAGTGTTAAAAAGGTAAAAATTTACCGTACGGTGACCCTTGGTGAAATTTTCAAAATGTCGCCCTGGCTAACCGTATGGCGAATTTCCGATCGAGGGAAAACGGCGGGAGGAAAAATGGCTAAAATCGAGACAAATATTTCTTACATTGTTGGTGTCTAACAATATGCTCAAATAATTTTACAATATTAACAAAAAACGCAGATTTATAGATTTCAAACATTAATGGTAAAATAATAAAGTTGATATGTTAAATTAACCATAAAATTTTTTGATTAAATTTTATATTAATGAATTTAAATCGGTAAATATTCATGAGAAATTAATTACAAATAGGGTTGCCAAAATACTAGTTTGCCGAGTTTCCAGTAAAAATGTTCGCCAGATTTGGCGCCACAAAAAAACTCGCCAAAGGTGACCGTACAGTAAAACTTATCCTGTTAAAAAAAAAGTCGCCTAAGAATCAAGGGTAAAATCACCAGATTAAATCGATAGTATTATCAAAAACCCGATTCTAAACTTTCACTGAACTGAAATTACTTTTTTAACAACGCAATATATAATTGAGTAATAATCTTTCGATTTACTATTAAATATTTTTGCTTGAACCTTCTGGTTGATTTATTTATTAATTTTAATTACTAGCCGGAGAGAGTTACAACTATCATTTCCTTATACTGGTCTTATTTGCGAAGTGTTGAGGTATTATTATTCCAATGCATTCTCTTTATTGCCCAAGAAATACGACAAAATCCCTGTATATGCAGCAAGGTAGATCATTAATACATAGAAAAATATGGTTTACCGAGATTGTGGATTATCATTTAGGAAAATCGGTAGTCGAGTTGGACGAAGTCTAACAATTGTAATGCGGATGTGTGATCGTTGAATGCAGGAGGGTACAACGGACCGGTGTGTTCAATCGCATTCTCCTCAGTGCACCACTTCACGTGATCAAAGTAAATTATGCGCATGGCAGTGATGGATCTTTCAGCCACATCACGAACCATAGCACCTCACATTCAGCCTGTAACGCAGCATCCAGTGTCTGCGCGTACATTCGACGCCATTTGCAGCAGAGTGGTCTATTGTCAAGTCATCCATGATTTCGTCTACTCTTAACGCAGAATCACAGACGTCTAGTCTGCAAATGGTGCAATCATAGAAGGATGTGGACGGCAAAGTGGAATGAAATTGTCTTTACTGACGAGTCAAACTTCTATCTAGAGACACCTTGGAGAGAGGACGCTGAACACCTGCATTATGCACCACCACGTTGGGTCCTCACCGGGTGTTATGGTATGGGGTGGTATTGGATAACACTCTCGCACTCCTCTAGTGCGCATTGCCGGTACTTTAAGCAGCAAGCGCAACTTCTCCATGATGTTGAAGCTAGTAGTCCTTCCTTAGCTTGAGGGCTTGCCCACAGCCATATTTCAGCATACGTGATCACACGTGCCACGCATTGCCGAAATATTGTTCATCAATCACCAGATTGATTTGTTTCCCTGGCCGGCTGGCACTTCGGATCTTTTGCTAGAAAACATGTGATCCATGGTTGCTCAACGATTGATCCATATTGCATCCCCAGGTACCACACCAGATCAGCTTTTGTAACGTGTGGAAGCTGCTTGGTCTGCTGTACCCCAAGAACACATCCAAAGTCTCTTTGAATCAATGCCGAGGCGTGTGGCAGCGGCGATCTCCAACAATGGAGGCTACTCTGGCTACTGATTTTGGCCGGAACTACACTTCACAGAAGTCTATAAATTTAATTATTTGATACTTGGTCAGAATGTTATCTACAAAATAAATTTTTTTGTTGTATCTCTTATCTTTCTTGGTGTGGCAATTTGAGCGGCAAACAGTGTATATTTAAATTTACAAATTCAAAAATAACGATTGTATAAATTTGATTAAATATGTAAACATACAACTATGGAAAATTCTCCCGATTTAAGATATATCTGAAAACTGGTTATAAAAATATTTCGTAAGTTAGCACAATGTAAAAGTGAACATATAAAGCATGAATACTTTAAGTGTTAAAATAAGCCTAAAATAATGATATTACAGTTCCCAGATGCTAGCACATTTTTTCAACTCTTTCAGCACCACAAGGGGTGGATTTAGTGGTCACTATCTTGTGAGCACCTATCCGGTGAGTATGCCATGTCGAGGCCTATCTTTGAATCGAAAAAAGGACTCCCACACATGATCTTTCACCCCTAGAGTTATTATTTCACACGGATGACATTGCAACCAAGATATATTTAACGATTCCCGGCCGTCATTGAGGAATAGTTTTCAATGCGAAAGGTCTTCAGTTGTGTCGGCATTCGAACTCACTAACTTCTGATTGCGAAGAAGATCGTCTTAACCAACCATGCCTCTACGATCTAGGGATTTACATGGTTTCCTAAAATAATTTATCACAATGTATATAAGATCAATTTAACTTCGATCTGAAAAAGTACATTTCATTCCTTATCAGTATAGTTTAGCTTGGTTTGTTTGTTATTCTATTTCTATTTTAACAGTTCTGATTCCATATTTAAGAGGGATTCCGAATTATTGCAAATATCCATGCCTGATTTGAGAGTCAAGCACACGAACTTCTGAACTTAGAGATAAAAGAGCAATAAAGGTTCCTCTTTTCTTTCTATCTATGGATATATAAATCAAACTATAGGTCTTCAGCCTTTCATCCCTTCAGTGAGTCAAATAAGCATGCTTGGGAACTAAACACTGGGGGTCTTACTTTAGGCGGATCAATTAAATGGGACATATGCTTCGCACCCCAGGGCCCTCGGTCATGAAAACAGTTATGGGCACTGAAGGCTTTGGCCCACATGGGCTGTCTTGCCATGGAGTTTATTTATCTATCTACCTATCTATCGATATATATATACATATATATATATATATATATTTTTTTTTATAAATATATATATTTTTTATAAATATATATATTTTTTTTATAAATATATATATTAGCTCAATTTGGATTTTATTTAATAAATATATATATATAAATATATATATATATATAAATATATATATAAATATATATATTTATATATATATATATATATATATATATATATATATATATATATATTTATATATATATATATATATATATATTTATATATATATATATATATATATATATATATATATATATATATATATATATATATATATATATATATATATATATATATATATATATATATATATATATATATATATATATATTTATATATATATATATATATATATATATATATATATATATATATATATATATATATATATATATATATATATATATATATATATATATATATATATATATATATATATATATATATATATATATATATATATATATATATATATATATATATATATATATATATATATATTATATATATATATATATATATATATATATATATATATATATATATATATATATATATATATATATATATATATATATATATATATATATATATATATATATATATATATATATATATATATATATATATATATATATATATATATATTATATATATATATATATATATATATATATATATATATATATATATATATATATATATATATATATATATATATATATATATATATATATATATATATATATATATATATATATATATATATATATATATATATATATATATATATATATATATATATATATATATATATATATATATATATATATATATATATATATACATATATATATATATATATATATACATATATATATATATATATATATACATATATATATATATATATATATATATATATATATATATACATATATATATATATATATATATATATATATATATATATATATATATATATATATATATATATATATATATATATATATACATATATATATATATATATATATATATATATATATATATATATATATATATATATATATATATATATATATATATATATATATATATATACATATATATATATATATATATATATATATATATATATATATATATATATATATATATATATATATATATATATATATATATATATACATATATATATATATATATATATATATATATATATATATATATATATATATATATATATATATATATATATATATATATATATATATATATATATATATATATATATATATATATATATATATATATATATATATATATATATATATATATCGATGTGGATAAGATGTCTGTCTTCTCTTCTGTTAGTGATGGGGGTCGCTGAGATCATGCATGACGTTCCGTATGATTGTCCTGAACCCATCGACTCCATAATCTGCTAACAGTCATGGAGTCTCGACCGGCGCGAACAGCATTATTGCGGTACGATAAACCGCAATCGGTAGGCTATAATCCTTTCTCGATCAAAGTCAGACACGTGCTGATAGGCATTTCTTCTTCGTACACGAGGCATTACAACAACTTTCTTTGCTGAAAACAACGTGGAAACGGAAATTAAGTGTGAGAAAACTGCTATCAAATCTCTGGTTTTATACACATTATAGATGTCACTTCTGTCGACTGCTTTGTATAAATGCGTTGAAAATCTAATCATTTGAATATCACAGCAAGTTCTACCTGTCATGCAAATTGCAAGTGTGTGTTGTGCCGCCTTCCTGGTGTAGCAATTTTAATGGCCTGTAGTGTATATACATATATATATATATATATATATATATATATATATATATATATATATATATATATATATAATACAAATATTTTCTGAGTATTTTTTAAATAATAAAAATATTTTTTCAGTGTTTTAAGCATTGCTTTTTATATGGTATTCCAAACTCACATTCATGAAAGGGAAAATATTGCCATACAAATAAATTCATAAAATAATTAAATTTTTGTACTTTTCCACACCTGAAAATGCTTTGTGACAGACAAGGCCCTAAGAACTGAAAATAAATTAAAGTACACACAAAAACGCACACAAACTGTACCGATATCTTTGCTTGCTCCCCATATTAATTGTTTTTTAAATCTTGTGAATGTGAATTAAATGTAAATGAATTTTTAGTACAATGTACAAATGAAGATTTGTAAAATAAATTTCTTTTTAATATTTTTACTTAACTTACTTTATTATATACTCAAGCATTATTTTCTTAACAAAAATCATTCTAATTAATAATTATTATGCTCAATTTGGATTTTATTTAATGAGTAGAAAGGGAAAATCCCAATAGATAGAGGGATTTGCATGTTCTACTCATTAAATAAAAAGTAGCCGACCAACTTGTCTTGTGGTCAGCGTGCCTGACTACGGTTAAGGAGGCCCTGGATAAGGGTAATAATCTATTTATGTTTAGTTTATATAGATGTTCGAGATGTTTTCGTTATCATAAACAAGATTTTTAACAAATTACATTGATATTAAAAACCACTCTAAAAATATTAAATCGATATAAATATGATCGTTTTTGAAATCCATATTTTTCTCAAAATGCAATGATTAATTTAGGAATGAAAATCAAGGCCAGCTAGTATTATATATACAAATAAAATAAGTTATATATATTCCTGGTATTTTATATTTCTTACTGAAAACAAAATTAAATATACCTTAAATTAGATTTGCCAAAAAAAAATTATCCAAAGACAATATGCATTTTAGTTTTTAATAAATAATATTCCGTTTGTTATAGATTGTTTATATTATATTTTTCAGATGTTATATTGCACAGTTCAAAACATTTAGTAATTTTAATTTTTGATTTTTCTATATAGATTATTTTCAATTAATGTTTGTAAAGAAATAATGTAAAATTTCAAGCCTTGTTTAAAATGAGTGTAGATTTTATTTTAATGTAACAAAATTTTAATGCTAGTAAGGAATTTTTTTAAGTATTAACATTTTTTACAAGCTGTAACACCGCCCAACTTGTCTAGTGGTCAACGTGCCTGACTACGGATAAGGAGGTCCTGGGTTCGAATCCCGGTTCGGGCATGGATGTACTTTCTCTCTCTATCTATCCTGTCTTTGTCCTTTCCTTGTATGAATGAGGTGTGAATGGTTGCCTACCCTATAAACGGATACCTATGGCATGTGTGTAGAGCAAAGTCGTACTTTCACCTTCATGGTGCTCTGATTAAAATGAAAGACGCTCCCAATTGTGACTTAATTCACATAGCAAAGTGAGCTTGTCTTGTCCAAGTGACATAAGTAAACAACAACAACAACAAATAAAAAGAAACTCTTAAAGCTTTATACGCATGTAATCGAGAGATAAAAGTTTATAATACATACACCATAGGTAAACCTTGATTTTTGACTATTTTTTTAAGCCAAGATACGGAGAGCAAGATGGTTGCTGTCACTACACAAAAGGTTAGTTAAGTACCCGGTTTAACAGAATGTAATTTTTTCTACTAACAAAGGAGTCCCAGTTCTACACTGAATCCGATCGACAAAACGTGTAATATTCTAAATATCACAATTTCCAGGTAGAAATGGCTTTAAAAACAAATATTTTTAAAATACAGATATAAAATCTGGATTTATTTTGAACTATTCTGTGAGGACATAACTATCAGACATATTTTTTAATTGTCACCACATATTACATTTAATTTTTAACACTTCTTATACTAAGCTATTTTTAACAAATATTTTCTTAATTAATATTTTCATTGTTTTTTAATAATCATTTTCATTTTCTAGAGAAAAGGGTAACAAAATTATTATACCTAATGCTCTAAAGCAAGGAAGAAAAAAATATTTGATAATTTAAAACCAATTACTTAGAACAACAGGTAATTGTTAAGATTTTGTAAACTTTTACCAACTTTTACAATATAATTAAAAAATGCTTGCTAGAAATCATGAATGAATTTTTTTTTCTTCCCCGACGACATTCCGTCATTTGATTGTGAATTCCGCCTTGTTTGCTGCCGCTCTAACGATGCGATTTGAAAACAGGCAGCAAATTCGTCAACAAATCGGATCTAAATCGTCAACAAATCGGAAACCGTCTCAATATAATGTGACGTATATGAAACGTTAACTGACGTCAGTGCTACTTTAAATCAATGAGAGTTGAAATAAAATGGTGTAATCGCATGATTTCAACTAAAACGAAATTGAACAATTATATGGTTAATAATGAATTATTTAAAACTAATTTGATTGAAATATTATAGTATTATCTAAATATAAAGATAAATAAATTCATCTCTTTAAAAAAATAAAAAATCAGTAACTTTCATTTTGTATTTTTAATGAATTAATCTTAATATGTAAATTCGTATCATAATATCTCCTAGAACACACAGGTTTTCTTTCTCATTTATTTCAAATATAACAAAGCAATACTCGATATAAAATGCCCATTTGTCGCCAACATTCTTCGTGAAATTTCCTGTCTAGCGCCAATAAATACGCCAAAGAAAGACAACTTGGGGACATCTTCCGGTAAACAAACCACTCCCTGTTTGTATTTGCTCCGTTCTGCTGATGGCGGCATGGTGTAATGCAGGGTATTGAACTAATTTTCTGTCCAGTGAACCCTTGAGTAAGGTTCTAAATAAAGGAAGGGCTTCCATTTCGTCTGCCGTTTGCTCTTGGGTAAACGCGAGAATATTTATACAATAAACCATTTGGATTCCAATAAAAATAAGCCAAAACCCACCGAATAATGACTTGATGGAAGATGGTGAAAACATAGTTACTTATATATTTTAGCTA